>JAQQSW010022013.1:0-10545 GCA_028646575.1 Pseudocheirus occidentalis
AAAGGGGGAAGAAGGAAGGAGAGGGAAAGGGATGGAGGGAGAGAGGGGGAGAGACAGAGACAGACACATGGTCATTCAGCACTCACTAAGTACCAGGCACTGTGCTAAGCCTAGATACACAAATATAAGCAAATCAGAATTCCTACCCTCAAGAAGCTTACATTCTGCTTTTTTTTTTTTGGTGGGGGGAAGGCAGGGCAATTGGGGTTAAGTGACTTGCCCAAGGTCACACAGGTAGTAAATGTCAAGTGTCTGAGGTCAAATTTGAACTCAGGTCCTCCTGACTCCAGGGTCCATGCTTTATTCACTGCACCACCTAGCTGCCCCAAGAAGCTTACGTTCTAACTGAGGAAGACAACCATAAAACAATTGGAAGGAGTTGGGGGGAGTGGGTGGATAGAGGGTAGGAATAGAAGGAGATTACCCAACAGGGATATGGTGAGGAGAGAGCCAGGAGGTAGATGCAGAAGTGTGTTGGAGCCAACTTGTACTGGCTTTGAGAGCTAGTTGTTAAATTTTCAGCGTGAGTCTGTATGCCTCAAAAATTCCCAAATACTACAAATTGGGGTTTGATTTATTGTTTTGTTGATTGTCTAGGCTTAAGAAAGTGATGGAGAAAATGTTAATAAATATTGAACTTGGGGTGGCTAGGTGGTGCAGTGAATAGAGCACCAACTCTGGAATCAGGAAGACCTGAGTTCAAATCCCACCTCAGACACTTAACACTTACAGGTCATGTGACCTTGGGCAAGTCATTTAACCCCAATTGCTCTGCCTTCCCCCCTCCAAAAATAAATAAATAAATAAATGCTGAGCTTAGAAATATGTCATACCTTTAGGGGGTGAGTTGGTTGTTAAACATTTATCAGCATATCCTTGCCTGCATCCCTGCAAGATAAAGCCAACACTCACCTTTGTGGAGGCAGAGTAGGAGGGGGTATGGATAAGAACCAGATACGAAGTCCAACTTTCTGATGTACAGAAAGTGTAGACGAGTAGAATCATGGTGAGGAAATCTAGTAAAAAATGTGTGACTTGTTTGACAGTCCTTTACTTACTCTTTCTGGGCCCTTTCTTCCCACTAACAATAACCACCCATCCCCAATCCCATTCCCTGGTTCCTATGTTTTCTTGCTGTCCTGGGTCTCTCTTTGAAAGTACAATAAGGAATAGGTGAATCACTGTGCTACATAGAGCACATGTTTACATTTGAAAATGACCCACTCTCCACCAAGGGGAAACCTTAACCCAATTAAATGCTGTTAAATTAAGTGTAGAGTCATCGTAGTGAATAAATGTTAGGCCTCTAGCCCAGGAAGAACAAGGTCCTCACCCACCAAAGAGCTTTGATCAGGAATGTGACTACTTTTCCACAACAGTATGAGCTGTAAAGAGCCAACTTTTCACAATTCGTTATTTCCTTCATACAGGGAAACCCTATGGAGCGGATGACTTTCTTCCAGTCCTCATGTATGTACTGGCCCGTAGCAACCTGACAGAAATGCTTCTCAATGTTGAATACATGATGGAACTCATGGATCCAGCCTTGCAGCTCGGGGAAGGTAAGAGATAGAGATTCTGCTTTCTGAGAGGCAGCCCTATCTCTTTCTCTCTCCCTTTCCATCTCCCTCTCCCTTCTTCCCTCTCTCTCTCTCTCTCTCTCTCTCTCTCTCTGTCTCTCTCTCTCTGTCTCTTTCTCTCTCTCTCTCTCTCTCTCACACACACACACACACACACACACACACACACATACACATTGGGAGAAAGGAGGAGGAGCAAAGGAGGCATTGTTCTTTAAAGGGACCAGAGAGGTCTTCTACTCAGACCCCCTCCTTTAATAAAGGAAGAAACTGAGACCCATAGAGGTTAAGTAACTTATCCAAGGTCACATAGATTACAAGTAACAAAACTAAGACTCACACTCAACTCTTTCAGTCCCCAAGTCCATTTGTCTTTCCACGACCCTACAATGCCTTGATATACTGGAGAGAAGGAGCCAGGCAGGGAGCAGTGTTGAAAAATAATGGAGCAGCTAGGTGGTGTAGTGAATGGAACACTGGTCCTGCAGTCAGGAGGACCTGAGTTCAAATCTGGCTTCAGACACTTAACACAAAACTAGCCATGTGACCTTGGGAAAGTCACTTAACCCCAATTGCCTTACTTTCCCTCATCCAAATAGCAAAAATAAGATTTTTAAATAGGGGAGAAAAAGCTAGACTGATAGGATTCAGTTAACAAATGGAGTAAGAAGTTGACAAACTTTCATTCCATAATAATAACTTACATCTCTATAGCATTTTGAAACTTAGAAAGTGCTTTATTCCAAATAATCCCATGAAGTGGGTAGAATAAGTATTACATTCCCATTTTACAGCTGAGGAAATTAAAGTTTCCCAACATTTTATAGCAAATAAATGCCAAAATCAGGATTACAACCCAAGTATCTTGACTCCTCTGCAGTTTTGGGAAGTCTTTAATTATAAATAATACATGATACTAGTCCTCAAAGACTTGTAAAGTATTAGAGAGCAGGAGTGTCAAACTCAAGTAGAAACCAGGCTGCTCATCTGTGCATAAGGATACCTGGGAGCAGCATATCAACCTTCATTTAAAATGACATATTATCTATGTTTAATATTTGCAATTAAATCTGTAAATAATATTTGTAATTAAAATTACATTTTAATCTGGTTCACCTGGTTTTGGGTTTTGGGAAACCTTTCCAGTGAGGTGTATGTTCTAGTAGGTTGTACTCCAACCTACAAGAATGGGCCTGGTCACAGATAAGAGTGTCTGAAACCTGAGGACTAGCCTGGATGACAGACGGCCACCAGGGGACACAGATGCTGCTGCTGCTGCTGCTGATAGCCAGCATTGACATAGTCCCTTCTGTGTGCCAGGCACCACTCCCAGCATGTTATTGGTGGCATAAGAACCGTGGGCTGAGTGTTTGACACTCAGAATAGAGGCCTGTGGGCCATTCAGATCCTCCAAGTCTTCCCAACATGCAAGTGAGTAGTCTCCTAAGGACGTGGGACATGAGGGAGTTGGTGTATCCTTCTAACAAAAAGTGTTAGGTAACAACAAGCCAACGTGATTTTTTTGGACCTACCTTCAATTTTCCTTCTTAACAGGCCTTTCTCCTTTCCTCATTGGAGCCGAAAGCTCTTTGGTGCCACTGTTGGACAGAACATTGGGCTTCTAGTTTTCTTTTGTTAATAGGAGAGCCAAGCAACCTATTATCGGAGAGCAGGGTTGCCTTCCTAATGTTCCTCCCTTCAAGTGACCACATTTCTGATTCCCTTTAACTGAAAATGATTGTGCCTAGCATACAGTAAGCAACTAGTAAATGCTTTTGTTTGTTTGTTTTTTAGTAAATGCTTTTTGATTGATCAACTGATTGATTTCCCCCCTTCAGATTTCTCAGGGCATTTTGCCCGAACCTCACATTTATTCTTCACTTGCCCATCCCTTGTAATCATAGTTACTCATATTTGTTATTGTTGTTGAGGAGTTTTAGTTATGTCCAACTCTTCGTGACCCCATTTGGGGTATTTTTGGCAAAGATACTGGAGCGGTTTGCCAACCTCCAAACTCCAAAGATACTGGAGTTTGGTACAGCCAACTTCACTGGGGGCCAGGGTCATCTCCACATGACAATGAGGCATGAGATCATGAGGGCTTTAGTGGCGGATGAGTCTGTGATCTGTTTTAATTCGTGGTTATTTTCAGCTCATTTTACAGATGAGGAAACTGAGATAAACAAGGTTTAGTGACTTGCCCAGGGTCACACAGCTACTAAGTGTCTGAAGCTAGACTTGAAGAAAAGTCTTCCTGATTCGAGGCCCAACACTATCCAGTACGCCGCCTAGCTGCCTGATTATATTTGTTACTTAAGCCCAATTAGATTGTGAACCCCTCCATTAAAGTCTGTGTCAGAGTTATCATCATATCCTCAGCACCTGGCACAGAATCTTTTGCTTTTACTGGGTTGACACAAATGTCAGCCTCCGTGATTAGTGTTATTAAGCACTTACTACGTTCCAGGCACTAGCCTTTGTACCGGGGACATGAAAGCAAAGATGAAATAACCCCTGCTCACTTAAATTCAAGGAGCTGAATTATGGTTCCCTTCTTCAGTACTTGGAAAGGTCTATGTTTTGTTGCTCTTGGTGCTCCATCCGTGTCTTAGTAGTGACTGTGACCCCAAAATACATAAGACAGAAAGATGAGCGATGGATAGATCGCTGGGTCTGGTTTCAGGAAGACCTGATTTCAAATGCATGACCTTGGACAGGTCACATAATCTCTCTGCCTCAGTTTCCTTATCTGTAAAATTGGGATAATAATAGTACCTACCTCGTAGAGTTGTTGTGAGTTTCAAATGAGATCATATTTGTGAAGCACTTAACACAGTCCCTGCCATGTAGGAGATCCAAATAGAGCTATTAGTATTATTAGGGGCAATTAAGATAACCCAGTAGATAGAAATCTGGCCTTGGAATCAGGAAGACTCATCAGATCTGGCCTCAGACACTTACTAGTTGTGTGACCCTGGGCAAGTCACTTAACCCTGTTTGCCTCAATTTCTTTATTTGAAAAACGAACTGGAGAAGGAAATGGCAAACCACTCCCATTATCTCTGCCAAGAAAACCCTAAACGAGGTCCCAAAGTCAGAGTCAGAAACAACTGAGAATGACCGAACAACAGCAGATTACTATTGTATGCATCCCCTGGTGACCATCTTTAATCTGGGCTTGGCCTCTGGTGACAGACACCGTCTATGTCCAGGCCCAGGCCCATTCTTCCAGTTCTTCCAGTTTGGTACAGCCAACTTCACTGGAATGGGCCAGGGTCACCTCTGCATGACAACGAGGCATGAGATCATGAGGGCTTTAGTGAGGGATGAGTCTGTGATCTAAACCCTGTGTTAATCCATGGTTATTTTCAGCCTGTACCATTGACCAGGATATATAATTCTAATAGGGTATTTCTTATGTTCTTAACAGATCAAGGGAACACATTAGAAATGAGGGCATTTGCCACCACTTTATAATCTCAGGCTTATAGCATCAGCCATGATGTGGTGTAGTTAAAAAAAAAAAAGCAGGTTTTAAAGTCACGAGACCTGGCTCTAGCTCTGCTTTGCTATTGGTATGACCTTGGAAATGTCATTTCCCTTTTTTCTGAGCCTCAGTTTCATAGACTAAATGACCTCTAAAGTCCTTTCTACTTACTGAGTCTACCAAACTGGAGAGGTCTTTTCTCCTTAGATTTTTTTTCCTTCAGTTACAATAATAGCCCTTTCAGCCTACTGCCTCTTTCTTGTCCCTGCCCCACTGTGACAACTTAGAGCATCCGAGTTTTCTGACAGCCACAGTGTGGTGATCATTGGCTCTTTCCCAGATCTGCCTCAGTCTAAATCTCTGCTCCAGGACCCAGCCCACAATCAGACAGTTTAAATGTTCAATCAATATTTAAAAAACATTATAATTAAATTAGAGGTCCTACTGTTTGATCCATAGGAGTATAGATCTAGAAGAGACCTCAGAGTTCATCTAGTCCAGCCCCCATCATTTTAACCTGAAGAGGTTAATTTGCCCAGGGTCACACAGACAGAAAACATCAGAGATGGGATTTAAACCCAGGTCCTCTGACTCCAGAGGCAGTACCCTTGCCACTCTACTAAAAAGTAGCTGAATAATGCAGTGCATAGAGCACTGAGTCAGGAAATCAAGCTTCAGACACATGCTAGCTGTGTGACCTTGGGCAAGTCACTTAATTTTCCTCATTTGTAAAATAGGGATAATAACACCTACCTCTCAGGGTTATTGTGACAATCAAATGAGATAACGTGCAAAACACTTTGAAAATCTTTTTGAAAAAAAATCTTTTTTGAAAAAAGTGCTATTTATATTTTATAATTTATAATTATATATTTATTTATACATTTTATAGGCATATATATTTATAAATGTGCTAACTTTTTGTGATGATGATGATGATGTCATCATCATCATTGACATCTCCAGAGCATAAGTGACTGTTCTACACTCTGGAGACAGAAAGACAGAAGCAACACTTCCTGACCCTCAGAGCTGACATGTTGAGGGGGACTTGGGGTTCTAGAGGAATCTACTGGGGCAGAGGTCAAGGTGACATGTGAACATGGACCTAGCCCTTCTTCCCAGCTGTATTTTTTCTCTTTATAGACTAACAGAATAAACTAGGACAGACTTTAACAAATCATTTGGTCCATATTGGTAACATATGATTATGTATATTTTATAGATTAACCAATCAATGAGCATTTTATTAAGCAGTGTTGGAAAACAGCATCTCCATATACAAATAAACACAAAATAAATGGAAGGTAATTTGGGGGAGGTAGCTCTAGGAACTAGGGGAATCAGGGGAAGACTTCATGTAAGAGATGGCAGGTGAATTGAGCTTTGAAGGAAGCCTGAGATTCTTTTTTTTTTTTTTTTTTTTTGGAAGCCACAAATTCTAAGAGAGGAAGACATCCCAGGCGTGGGAGACCACCTGTACAAAGGCACATAGATGAGATGTGGAATGTTGTGTGATGTGCTCCAATATGGCTGGAGTGTAGAGTTCTTACAGAAGGGCAATAGTTTATGAGCTTAGAAAAGTAATCTGCCTTTTAAATGCTGAACAGATGAACCTGTGTTCTATCCTAGGGGCAATAGGGAGCCACTTAAAGTTTTTGAACAAGAAAACGACACGGCCAAAACTGTTGGTTAGGAATTTGGCAGCAATCTCCTAACCTGTATCCAGTGGCTAGTCTGAAAAAATGATTATCTTCTCAAATGAGTTCTTATTTACTGGTCTTTCAGTAGAAGAACCAGGCACATAAAGTCAGTCCCCAACTTCATACATCCAGGAGACCTATCAGTGATTGGTGACCCCATTTTTCAGAATGTACTGAGTTGACAGACCTCCTATAAAGTCCTCTTCTTTTTTTTTTTTTTTGCTTTTTGGAGGGCAGTTGGGGTTAAGTGACTTGCCCAAGGTCACACAGCTAATTTTTGTGTTAAGTGTCTGAGGTCGGATTTGAACTCAGGTCCTCCTGACTCCAGGGCCGGTGTTCTATTCACTGCACCACCTAGCGGCCCCTTCAAGTCCTCTTCTGATGACTTGTTGTAACATGGAGATCAGCATGGGTTATTGAAGTCTATACCAGTGGAGTATAAATTCTGGCTAACCCCACCAATGGGTAAGGCAAGGAGAGGCTTCTAGGGTAGATCCTTTGATAGACTAGTCATATATTTGTCCATGAAAAGAGCCCAGCTTAGTTTAAGGAGTATGATTAATTATGGCTCCCTTCTTCAAGACTTAGAAAGATCTGTGATTTTGTTGTTACAGGGTGGTAAATTTAATTCTCAGATCCTATCTACCATGTAGATGAGTTGTAGTCAGTCAGCATCTATTAAGTGCTCATCAAAAGCCAGGCAGTGTTCTCTCTATTGGTGGAAGAAGGGCCCATATAGAGAAAAATCAAAGATCCTAGAAGTATTAAAATATGAACTACCAGAAGGAAGGGGAAAAAAAAAATCAAGCAAGCATTTATTAAGTTCCTACTGTATATCAGACATTCTTTTGAGATGAAAATGAAATAGTTCCAACCCTCAAGGGGTTTACAATCTATTAGGGAAAACAGTATGTAGCATGGGTGATCTGGAGAACCGTCTGGTCTGCTTCCCATGGAACTATAGGCATGTAACCTTTGGCTCCTTGGGGTACCTCCCTAGTCCCCAAGATCAAGGCTTTGCCCAGATCGCTCCTGTTAGAAATGACTTCTTGCTGTTCAGTTGTTTTTCAGTTGTGTCCAACTCTTTGTGACCCCTTTTAAGGTTTTTTTGGCAAAGACGCTAGCGAGGTTCACCATTTCCTCCTCCAGCTCATTTTACAGATGAAGAAACTGAGGCAAACAGCATTAAGTGACTTGCCCAGGGTCACACAGCTAGTGAGTGTCTGAGATTAGATTTAAACTCTGGAAGATGAGTCTTCCTAACTCCGGGCCCACCAGCACACTATCCACTGAGCCATCTAACTGCCTATTTAAATTAATACGTGTACTCATTTAAATTAATACAATGTCATTTGGTTGAGTTGAGGAGAGAGGAAGAGGTACTGGGGTAGCAGTGGCGGGGGGGAGGGAGCAGAGATCGGGCAAGGCCTGGTAACCCTTGTAACCTAGGTAACCCTTGGGCTCTGCCAAAGCTACCGCGCTGCCAGGCTGCTCAGAGCCCAGGGATTTTGACATCTTTGCTTTCCAACACCTCCAAAGCAGTTGGTTTTAGTGAAACATTCAGACCCTGGGATGAGATCCTGGCTCTGCTGCCTGATACCTATGTGATCTTGGGCAAGTAAATTAACCTATCTAGGCCCATTTTCTTAACTGTAAAATGAAGGCATTCGGACTGCACACCCTCTAAGGTCCCTTCTGTCTGAAAACCTGTGAATGATCCTGTTAGTTGGAGACTTGAGAAATTTGGGGCAGTAAAGACTGCCACCTGGTGGTCCTGAGAGTCATTACAGGGCATTCCAAATGACAAATAAATGCCTCCAGAGTCACAGAATCTCCAAATGGGAAAGGACCTTGAAAGCCATCTTGTCCAACCCACACCCCGAAGAGTAATCTGCTCTACAATGTCACGGACAAGTGGTAATCTAGTCTGGGTCCTCCAGTGAAGGGGAGCCCATTACCTCCCCAGGCAGCCCACTTTTGCATAGCTCTAAGTTGGAAGTTTTTCCTAATACCAGATACAAATCTGCCTCCCTACAACTTCTCCCCATTGTTCCTAGTTCTTCCTTCTTGGGCCAGGCAGAACAAGTCAAAAGCCTCTTCCACATGTATTCAGTTACCCAAAGAGAACTATTATGTTCCTTCTAAGTCTTCTCATTCCTAGTTTTTCTAACCCCATGGCTCTCAAACTTTTTGGTCTGCAGATCCCTTTACAATCTTAAAAATTATTGAGCTCAGGCCCTGAAGATATTTTGTTTACATAGGCTCTACCTACCAATATTTACCATATTAGACATTAAAATATCTTATTATGAAAATGTTTACTTTGTAGACTCCCTACAAAGGTGTTAGGAGCCTCTGGGCGTCCCCAGAGCACAGTCAGAGCACTAACATTGTCTTTGAAGCCCCTCGCTATCATCAAAGCCCTCCTTTGGATGCTTTCTAGCTTGTCAGCATCGCTATTTAAATGTGCCTAGGTGTTCTCTTACAATCTCTTTACCTGTGCTGGATTTCAGCTCACGTTTCTGTTCTGGCCTCTCCAGTACAAAGATTATTCCTTTGGTGAAGAAAATAGATCATCAATCTCTATACTTATGTTGGATTTTAGTTCACATTTCTGTTCTGGTCTCTTGTACAAAGATTCCTTCATCAAAGAAAACAGATAATAACAAAGCTGAATACTTTTTCTTATTCTATATCATCCATTAATAACACCCTATCCATTCCAAGCATTGGTCCTAATCTTTCTTATTCTTCTTCCCCCCCACCCCCAGTATAATTTTAGAAAACCTTTTGTTTTCCTAAGTATTCATCATTGTCCTAAATTCATTCTAAGCTTTCACAATCCTGATGTTTTTAAAACAACTTTTAAACTATTTTTTTAAGTTTTGAGTTCCAAATTCTATCCCTACCTCCTTCCCTCATACAGATAGAATTTATAGGCACAAAATTAAGGTACTTATCACAAAATTAAGGTACTTATCTCAATTTGTCATCTATTTCTTCTCGTTTATTCTCTGCGTAGGATAAGCACTTAGCAATAACCATGCTTCATCTTCTAGAGTTGAATCAGTGTCTGAAACTAGATATGAACTCAGAAAGAGGAGTCTTCCTGATTCCAGGTCCAGTGACCTATCCATCACACCTCCTAGCTGCCCTTCTCATGATATCCCACAGCTAACATAAGGGCTTTTTGAAAGGATGAAATTGTTTTAGGATCTGCAGTCTCAGCTCTCAGTGCCAGTATTTCTAGGCCTCTCTTTGTTCCCTGAATCCTCTTCTTGCTTTCGTTCTTCCTCAAGATCTCTTCCAGCATCTTCTTCAGCCTGCTCGAGTTCACACACTGTAGTTTTCACATTGTATATAACCCCTTGCTCTTCCAAAGTTTTCCCTACTTGAAGCTGCTTTTCTATTTATAACTCTTTTAACATAGTTTTCTTGAAATGCAATGACAATCTCAATGGGTAGGGTAGGGCATACCCACAGGATGCAACCACAGCTGACCCCGTGAGAGGCTGAGCTGTTGGGAGACAAGGAGGCAGGGCCCATACCCCCCTGCCCCCCAGCTCAGCCCAGCCCACCCAGGCCAAAGCCTCATTCACCAAAGATTTTTAGAGTTGAATCTTTTTTTTTTTTGTAATTTTAATTTATTTTCTTGATTACATCATTCATTTCCACAAAGTTTTGAGTTACAAATTTTCTCCCCTTTTTGCCCCTATCCCCCAGCCCAGAACATTAATCCCACTGTAAGGCCCCTCCCACAATCTGTTCCCTTTTA
>JAQQSW010022014.1:0-10545 GCA_028646575.1 Pseudocheirus occidentalis
ATATGAATGTTGAGAAACAAAAGTCGATCAACAGAAATATATTACATAAGAATATCCCCATTCTCTCTTTTCATCTCAATAGCATGAGGTCAAGCTGTGATAAGTATATAATAAATAGCAATAATGATGATAATGAAAGTAATAGCCCTCATTTGTATGATGCTTTATGCTTCTCAAAGTGGTTAACAACTATCTTATTCCAACATGACAACCCGTCCCGGAGGTAGGTGGTATTATTGTCTCGATTTTATAAATGAGGAAACTGCACAATACTCTACCCACCGGACCATCTCCCTAGAAATAAGTTGATCACAAGTGTCCACTGAAGGCTTCAGTACTAGAGTGTCAACAACAGATAAATTCATTGTATCTCTAGCACCCAGCATCTTTTGAAACCTGTTCAAGTCTCAGGGATCTTAAGCCATTCACTGAACCTCTGTGCACCATTATCATATATAAAATATGACAGGTTAAGTCCTGGGATCTCTGAGATCCTCTTGAAAATCTCATGATCTTGGGTCACTGTCTCAAAATGTCCATGAGTTCTCTAGGAATATAAGACAAATTTATATATCATGAAGAATAAATGGCTAATGAGAAAACTGACAAATACAGCACCTTAAAGAATGCTTGTGGAAGATCAAAGTTATCATTTAACAATACACCCCTTTATAACAAAAATCCTCAACACCAATTCCAAAGCAAACCAATCCACAATGCAATGATCCATAGATAAGTACTCTATAACATAACATTCCACATTTTATCAAATGTGGAAAACTTGTAATTATGGGAATTCACTTCATGCAAACAGTAACAGCAAACACAACCAAGCTTCAACACCGGAGTTAGATCATTCAGATTGATGTCCTTAAACTTTGAAATAAATACTGAAGGCTAAACCATCCAAAATTTTCTCCAAAATAAAATGAAGCATCCCTCTACAACCACAGTGTTCAGATTTATGAAACCTGCAAAGAATAGAGCAGTCATGCATATTGTATACCCTAAGGACAGTATCTTGACTTTTCTAAGCCTCAGTATGCTATTAGATTAAGGGAGAGAGTGGGACTAGAGGACCACTGAGGACCTTTCTAGATTGCTCTGAATGTAGAATTTCAGTGTAATGTGTCTCACTGGCCTGCAAAGATTTGTATGTGTCTGATAGTCTGGTGCTTTTGGGGAATCAGAAGATGAAGGGCTTTACATGTCAAAACAATGTTTCCAAATTGTCCCAATGGTATTAGGAAGCCAATTGGCTTGACTGAGCTGTGGGCTAGACTAGATTGGATGATATTTGTTCTCAAGAAAGATGATTTTGACTCAAGGTGAGTGGAACAGCAGTTAGAGATTGGTGTCCAACAGACCACTCATCATGCTACTGGTGGAGTTGTAGAAAGCCTGTACATGGGCTGTTACTGTGGTAGAGGAGAAAACATGACAGGAAGAAAAATAGACAGCAAAGATTAAGGTTGGATTTAGGAGGACAATTCTCATCAGTTCAGTTGTGCAAATACTTAGCTGAATAAGTCAGTGATATTAGTGGGAAATTAGTCAAATAAATACCTACTTAAAACTTTGGAAAGACTTCTGAAAGAAAACTTGAAAAAAATGTCTTCCAAGGTAGAATGCAAAGTACTTCAACAACCAACCACCACAGGTCCCATCCCAACACTGTCCAGAGAGAGCTGTGCCCACTTCTGTTACCACAAGAGACTAAGGAAAACATTGGCTTTTTGATGTAAGCAAGGCATGGCACTGTTGGTTGGGTGTGTTGCTCAGTGAAGAAATCATGATATGATTATATTATTTCAACCCCTCAGAGTTGTCCACCTTCAAGATGACCACTGTTTTCTTACCATTTCATTTTGTATGCTTATGTAAGACTTTCATTTGAAAATTGAAGTTTTTCTCATTTACTTTCAGTTTCTTGCAATGAAAGCCATTGTGTGCTTGGAAAGAAATGGAAAGACTGGGGCGAATGAACCACCGGTGTTCCAGGTGAACACAGATTTCAGAATCCTCTCAGACGGTTTCTGAGCAAATGAGACGAATGTTAGATCAGTGTGTTTCATAGGAGCATGTGAGATGACTGGTGTCAGCAAAAATGGAGTGACCTTTGAGGGGAAAACATGACCATTTACTACTATATGCTTCTGCATACCCCATAGAACATCTTTTGGTGCCCAAGGTATAACTCTGCATGTTTGCTCAGGTAGAAGAGCAAGAGAGAGGAAAACGAAGTCGAGGTCCTACTTAGCAGCAACCTGCTTCTGTTTCTCTCTTGAGGATAAACGACCTAAAAGATTAGTTATTTTAGTCAGAGGTCAGGAAAACAAAGAACCAAAACCAAAAGAACCAAAGAACACAAATCATAGGAAATCATCCAGGATTTCTTTCCATACAATGGAAAAGTCAGATGATATGGGAAGAAATCAACAGAGTACATTCCTAGCAATTATGGGAGAAACAGAATGAATTATGCCAATGTGTTTTACCCCCTTTAGATGCCCACAACATTGAAAATTGCAAAGGAATAAATCGAAAGAGAAATAGACATCAAAATACAAACGAAAACAGAAATGGAAAGGAAAGGGACATTTAATGTTAGAAATTCCTTTCTTAATCCAGAAGACAAATATTAAGACAGAGAATGAGGAGAGAAAATAAGCAATCCAAATACTAGATGATGGTCTTGACCTCATTCTAAAGGAATGACAAATGAGAGTGTTCAAGAAGACTGAGTAGCACCAAGTATTACCTATTCAGTATTAACGTGCCTCTATGATGGCTTTGAGTTTATGATTCTTCATGCTTACTGTTTGATTGTAAGCTCTTGGGGACTGTCATTTTTCCTATTTATACATCTAGCACTTAGTACAGTGTCTGAACCATGGGTGAGGAACCTGTTGCCTGGAGGACACGTGTCACCTTTCACTTCCTCTGGTGCAGCGTTTTGACTGAGCCCAAGTTTCACAGAAAAAATCCTTTGCATAAGGGGGAATTTGTTCTGGGAAGTTGGGATTTAGTCAGAATAATCATTATTTCTTCCTGGTCAGAGTCCTAGTATTTAGGGAAGCAGTGTCCCATGACTGTCTCTACTGGAATGTTGAACTTTTCCATTCCTGTGTCAGAGAGCATGAGTCTTTGAGCAGTTCCCACCTTTGGGAATATACTTCATGTAAACAGTAACACAAAACAAATCCAAGCCCCAATACCTCAAAACTAGATAATTCACGTTGTTCTCAAACTTTGAAACAAGTAGCAAAGGCTGAACTATGCAACAGTTCCTCTAAAATGAAGAGACCAGGCCTCTACCAAAGTGGTTTTGTAAGTAGAATGCAGCCATATTTGGGAAACTGGGGAAGGATAGATCAGTGATGCATGTTGTGTGTGCTAAGGAGAGTGTCTTAACTTTCCTGAGCTTGAGGCTGCTCAAGGAGAGAGAGAGTTGGACTACAGGTCCTCTGAGGACCTCTCTAAGCTCTGAATGTACAAGGTCTCTATGGAAAATGACTCTCTGCCCTGGAAAGATTTGTGTGTGCCTGACAGCATGGTGTTCATGGAGAATCAGATGATGAAGGGCTTTGCATGCCAAAAGGATGTTTTCATACTTTGTGTGGTATTAGGATTTCAGGTGACCTGGATGAGCAAAGGGTAGACTAGACACACTTTACGCTTGAGCAAGGTGACTCTGACTCAAGGTGACTAGAGGAGGGTAGATTGTTGATAGGTAGACCACTCAGCAGACTCCTTGTAACAGTCCTGGGGTGAAGTTGATGAAGGCATGTCTATGGGCAGTTACCATGGTAGAGGAGAAAAAATGACAGAGAGAGGATCCTAGATTTTTTGGTGGTAAAAACTGTCAGCTTTTGGTGTATCGTGATGGATATGGGGAGTGAGGAAGAAGGCAGTGTGGAGGATGACCTTGCTGTTAGCTTGGGTGACTGGGAGGTGGTGGTGCCATCAGCAATTAACAGGAGTCAGGATTAAGGTTGGGTTCAGGACAGTTCTGTAGTATTAAGAATTAAGAAATTAAGAAAAAATATATTCCAATTCTGTGAAAAATTAGTGAAATCAGCCCCTACCTCAAATTCCAGAAAGACTTCTGTAAGAAAAATTAAGGGGGGGTGGAGACAAGATGGCAGCATAGAAGCAGCAAAGTTTTGCAGCTCCCACATAACCACCTTAAGTACCCAAAATATATGACTCTAAAAAAAATTTTAGGGCTCCAAAACTCACAATAGTACAGAAAACATATCTCTTGGTGAAGGCAGCTTGGCACAAAGGGCTCAGCACAGCAGTCTGGGAGCTGACACCAGGCCAGCCTGAAACCAAATCCTGGCCGCAGGGCAGCCAGTAGGAGCCACAGCTGTAGTCTTCAGGAGAGTGGATTGGCAGCACCTGTGGCAGTTTTCACATTTATCAAGCCAAAAGAAATGAGGATAAGAGAAAGGTCAGTGACATTCAACTAAGTTTTTAGAGGAAAAGTGGTCTGGCCAAATTGCCCCCACAGCAAGGAAGCAGGGGAAGGAGCAGTAGCAGCAGAAACAGCTGCAAGGGGCAACTGCCTCCCCCAGGCTGCTTCAGAGCTGACCTTCAGACTGCACGGGGGCCAAGGCAATTGATCAGAGGACAAATGCTCTTGCATTGAGTGGCGTGGATCCAGATTGTGGTCTTGGGTGGTGGTCCTGGGGTGCACTTTCAGTGAGCCAAAGCTGGTGACTCTGCAGTACCCCCATAATAGCTTCAGTAGCCGTGAAAACCCCAGCAATTTGGGCAGAGCTTTCCCCCCTGGAAGCAGAGTTCCACAGATCTAAAAAATCAACAATTAATTGACTGGCCAATATGAGAAGGAAAACGAAGAACAGCAATCAAACTCTTGAATCTTCTTTTGGGGACAAAAGGGATCAAAACACGGAACGGGAGTAAGACAACACAGTCAGAACTCCCACAACAAATGCTTCCAAGACAGATGAGCATTGTCTACAAGCCATAGATCAGCTTAAAAAGGACTTTGAAAACTAAATAAGTGGAGGAAAAATTAAGAAGAGAAATGAAAATGATGTGAGAAAATCATGAAAAGAAAGTCAACAACCTGACTGAAGAAAATAACACCTTAAAGAACATATTAACTCAAATGGTAAAAGAGGCTCAAGAAGCCAATGAGGAGAAGAATACCTTAAGAAGTCGAATTTGCCCCATGGAAAAAGAATCTCTAAAGCATTCTGAAGAGAACAATTCCTTCAGAATTAGAGTGGAGCAAATGGAAGCAAATGACTTTATGAGAAACCAAGATAGTATTAAACAGATACAAACAAATGGAAAAATAAGAAGCAATGTGAAATACCCCCTTGAAAAAACCACTGACCTGGAAAATACATCCAGGAGAGACAATTTTAAAATGATTGGACTGCTTGAAAGCAATGATGAAAAAAAGAACTTAGAAAGTAGCCTTCCAGAAATTCTCAAGGAAAGTTTCCCTGATGTTTTAGAATTAGAGTGCAAACTAGAACTTGAAAGAATTCACCAAT
Source organism: Pseudocheirus occidentalis (assembly GCA_028646575.1). Lineage (NCBI taxonomy): Eukaryota > Metazoa > Chordata > Mammalia > Diprotodontia > Pseudocheiridae > Pseudocheirus > Pseudocheirus occidentalis. Next base: position 5,535 of record JAQQSW010022014.1, read on the forward strand.
CACCTCTTGAAAAAGATCCCCAAAAGAAAACTCCTAGAAATGTTATAGCCAGGTTCTGGAATCCCCAGACCAAGGAGAAAATATTCCAGGCTGCCAATAGGAAACAATTTAAGTACTTTGGAAACACAAATAGGATAACCCAGGATCTGGCAGCTTCTACACTGAGGGATAAAACGGCCTGGAATATGATATTCCATATTGTGGAAATGAATGATGTAAATAAGAAAAAAAATAAAATAATCAATTGATAAAAATAAAAAAAAACTGTTTCTTCATCCCAGGATGAAGCACAAAAGACTTTGAGAGCCAACCTTTAGCTAGCAAATGGAAAACTTAGTTAAATTCTGAATTGATTCTATTGAAATGAGCAGAAATCTAGTGAGTATGAATGCTGTTGTCGTTCATGTGTGTATGGAAGTTATCCTGGAATATTCCTGTGCCTGAGTTTCCAGAAAATCAAGAGTTAATTAAAGCTGACCCTAAAGAAAGCAAAGGACTATGCCAGGCAACAAGCTCTGACAAGAATATCAGTCTCTCCTCTCTCCAGCCTGGAAGCCTGACTCTCCTTCACCCACCCCCTGCTGTTCAATAATAGAATTTGTCTCGAAAGGCTGTTATGGGGATAGTCTGGACAGCATATGTAGTTTTGCTAAATATCAAGTCAATACATAAATGAGAATAACAATAATAATGTTATTCCCTTGTGTCTGATTCTTTGTGACGCCTTAGACCCTAGCACATTGATTCTATCTTTGCCCTTTTCTTTCTTTCTTTCTTTCTTTCTTTCTTTCTTTCTTTCTTTCTTTCTTTCTTTCTTTCTTTCTTTCTTTCTTTCTTTCTTTCTTTCTTTCTTTCTTTCTTTCTTCCTTTCTTTCTTTCTTTCTTCCTTTCTCTCTCTTTCTTACTTTCTTTCTTTCTTTCTTTCTTTCTTTCTTTCTTTCATTCTTTCTTTCTTTCATTCTTTCTTCCTTTCTTTCTTTCTTCCTTTCTCTCTTTCTTCCTTTCTCTCTCTCTCTTTCTTTCTTTCTTTTCTTTCTTTCATTCTTTATTTTTATTTCTTTCTTTTTCTCTCTCTCTTACTTTCTTTTCCTCTTTCTTTTTCTTTCTCTTTCTTTATTTTTCTCTCTCTTTTTCTCTTTCTCTCTGTCTTTTTCTCTCTTTCTTTTTTCTCTTTTTTCCTTTCTCTTTCTTTTTCTCTTTCTTTCTTTCTTTCTTTCTTTCTTTCTTTCTTTCTTTCTTTCTTTCTTTCTTTCTTTCTTTCTTTCTTTCTTTCTTTCTTTCTCTCTCTCTTTCTTCCTTCCTTCTTTCCTTCCTTCCTCTCTTCCTCTCTTCCTTTCTTCCCTCCTCCTTTCCTTTCTTATTTCTGCTTTTTAGAGGGCAATAGGGGTTAAGTGACTTGCCCAAAATCACACAGCGAGTTAGTGTGTCAAATGTCTGATGCCAGATTTGAACTCAGGTCCTCCTGACACCAGGGTCAGTGCTCCATTCACTGAGTCACCTAGCCACCAAATATATTTGGGTTTTTCTTGCCAAAGATACTGGTGTGGCTTTCCATTTCTTTCTTCAGTGGATTAAAGTAGACAGAGGTCACTGGACTTGCCCACAGTCACATAGCTAGTTAAGTATCAGAGGAGGCTGGATTTCACTCAGGTCTTCTTGAACCCAGGCCCAGCACTTAATCCACTAAGCCACTTAGCTGCCCTAACAATAATAATAAATATTATTATTAATAAGATGTATCTGGTTCATATGAAGAAAACAACAGCTCACATTAGCTAAACAAAATTTAAAATAATCAACAAGAACAATATTGAAAACTCGGTTCCACAATTCATAAATATCTTGACAAATGTTAGATCTTGCATTGCACTTCCCTTCTGCTCCCTGATCTCCCAACTCATGATACTTAAATTGAATATGAACTTAAAGTATTTCTGGAGCAAATGAATTACAAATGTCATGTAAACATGTCTAGGTGTTCCGTTGTTGTTTGTAACCCATGTTATTTTCATCAAATTTTTAGAACCACCATTAATAAGCTACTGTCTCTTCAAAGACAGTTCTAGTTATTCAAATGACAAAAATGCAAAATATTAAGGCCAAAACAGAACCTTAAATGTTCTAATTTTCTTTATATAGAAGAGGAAGAACTTGTAGAAACCCAAGAAATATTCCTTGAAAACTAGGAAAAAAATCAAGCAAGAATGGAAACTTTCCTGTCCTTGGGTTATTGTTTTTAAACTTAAGTATAGACTTTGTGTATACATGAATTTGCATAAACATATAGGCCTATTAAATTGTACTTAGGTCGAGAACATCCTTCTAACTTATCAAGATCTATTTGGATGCCTACATTATCCTCCAAAGTATAGACATCTTTGTAATATAACATCATCTGAACATCTGATTAAATTATCTTTGAGATCATGTATTTTGCAATGTCAACATTTACTGATGTGGGACTTCAGAAGAAGACTAGAACTGGATCTAGAAGGCATTACTATGGAGATATATATTGATCCTATGAGGCTAAGACATGCTATGGTACCCAAGAGTGTAGAGAGAGAAGAAAGGAATGCCTGGAACAGAGGAAGAATATTTGAATAACAGAGCCTGAGAAGTAAGGAGACAAGTAAGAGACAGCAATTGCAAGGTAAATTACCTTTGGGCAATCAAAGAATCACTGGAAATTTCATAGATTAGTTTTAGTGGAATGATGAAGCTAGATTCTAATGGATGAAAAAATTAGGAGAGGACAAAAAGGAAATTAATAGTGGTATAATTTCTAGGATTTAGGGAATAAAAAGGAGGCAATGGAATGATAGTTTTAAGTGATGGGTGGATCAGAGGAGATTGCAGTCTCTGGTTTCAGTTTGAGGGCAGTTGGGTGAACTCAGACTTCTGGCTCCCAGATGGATGGCAAGGAGCAAGAGCATTTGAGGTGGAGGCGGTGCTGGGGCACAGGTAGTGGTTCAGGATTTGAAAGGAATCCCTGAGGGCACTCATAGAGCTAGGCATGAGTGGGAGGAACAATGGTCACATCTGGTCTTGGATTATATAATAGTTTTTTCCTATACAGTGGAAGTATCCATATGGAAACATCTGGTCACCAGAATATGTTATGAATGACTTCTTAAGAAAGCCAATTCATGCTCTTTCATTAAATTCAGGAAAAGAAAAACAAACCAAAAAATAGGTAAAACATATGTACCACTGAATGCAGGAATAAGAGGAGAAACAGAACAGTTCAATTACGGCTTAGGAAAGCTTCTTGCTTATGGCTGACCTTAAAGAGGCCACCTCCTTATGTGGAATGGTTGTGTAAGAGTCAGTTCAGCAGTGATGATGTGTTTGAAAGGATCAAGAGCACGATGCTATACATTGAGCCACCTTCTACACTGATCAGGAAGAGAAGGCTCATCCAGAAGTCCCTCAGACAGGAATGTTATGATAGAGTGAAAAAGAATGTTGGATTTGGAGGCGAAAGATCCGGATACAAATGGTACTTCTACTGTTTCCTCTCTGGATCATTTTTGGGCTAATTGTTTTACTTATTTTGGGGTCTCAGTGAAGAGATTTGTAAGTGCTATGTATCCAAGGAATCTCATATAATCCCTCAGACCGGGTTCTTTGTCTGGAAAAAAATTTCAATAGTACCCAAGCTGTCTTTTGGCAAAGTTACAAATTTTATTACGCTAAGCAGCAGGCAGGACAAGGTTAAGATACCTGCAAAGAGCTTGGGCTTGAGGGATAGGATTTATAACCCTATGTTCAATATGGTGGTTTGGAGGACAATTTAAATTGTTTCCAAGTCTGGGAACTAGACTGATTAGGGATTCACAGAGTTATTGTCAAATCTTTCAGTATGGCCATTGGGAGGATGAGGTAGGCTGATTAGTTATACACGAGGTACCCTACTGAAACAGAGTTATCTTGTAATGGTCAAGGGTTTCAGTATGGCTGTTGGGAGGATGAGGTAGGCTGATTAGGGATACATGAGGTACCATACTGAAACAGTTATCTTGTACGATAAAGTTGCTCAAGGCTTTTGGGTGCAGCTGGCCACTTAGTTTCCAGGTAAATTTCTAGCTAAGGGCAAACTTTCAGCTGGGGGAAGGGGATAAGCAGGGTTTATGCTTCTTTTTCCCACTTTATGGCAGGGGGAATGTGTGACTTTTACAGCTTAATTACACAGGCTTGTTACAAACTGATGTTACATACTTAGGTACCCGAACCCAAATGAATTTTACAATACTGAGGCTACAGACAAAGGCATCCCATACTGCATCATCAGTCTCCCCACCTATTAAATGAGGTAATTAGATTTAGGTAACATTGAAGGTCCCCTCCAACTTTATATGTAGGATTCTGAGGTTTCTTTGAAAAAGGTAGGTATTTAAAACGTTCAAATGTGGCTATGGTACACACACCCCCACACACCCACACCTGCAGAGAGAATTCATAATGAATCTTGCTTTCATTCAGTTGATTATTCTCAGCTAAAGTAACTCCACATTTGAATTGAGTTGAAGATACAGAGAGTGTATTTGGGAAGAAACAGCCATTTCAAAAGATGTTAGAGAGTAGCCATTTCTGATGATTCTTAGCATTTTTAAAGTTACATGAAGAATTTTCTAAAAAAAAAATTACACATCAATTTTAGTTTAAAAGTATTCTTCCATATTTCTAAAAGTATATTTTTCTGGAATTTTGTTTGCATTTACAAATCTTTTGAATAGGAAAAATGAAATTAGAACAGTAAATTTTATTTAAGATCTACTCATTCTACTTATGTTATTTACATATTAGTGTAGAATGAATCTGAACTCCAGTGCTAGAAGAAATGAAGAAACATTTGAAAAAAAACACTTCATTTAGTCTAGTCTCCACATCCAAGTTATTCTTCTGGGAGACTTTCCCCAGCCATAGTAGTCCATAGGGGAAAAAAATCATTTACATAATTCTTTTAAAGCTTATCATTTATTGCTTATTCTGCCTAGTATTTTTTTTT
>JAQQSW010022015.1:0-10544 GCA_028646575.1 Pseudocheirus occidentalis
TATATAATATAATGGACATATATAATGTATACAGTACACATATACAATGGACATTCATTATATATGTAGGTGGATCTTTTTTTTTAGCACTTTTAAGATTTGTAAAGCATATTACACAGTTGTCTCATTTGATCCTTATCAGCTCATTGTGAGGTGAGTGCTCTAAGCATTATTATTTCCATTTAACATAAGGAAACTGAGGCTGAGAGGATTTCTACACTTTCTGCAGAACTACTCAGCTAGTGACTTCTGGATTGGAACTCAGGGCTTCTTGACCCCAAGGCCATTAAGCTCCTTGAGAGTCATGGAGTGTTTCATTCTTTGTCTTTGTATCCACAGTGCCTGGTAGACAGCAGGTGTTTAATTAATGCTTGCTGACTGATCGCCTATCATTCAGTTTGGCACACCATGCCACTGCTCCATATAGGGTTAAGCACTAGACTTGGGATGATTGGAACTCCCAAAGAAGAGACAGCCCAGTACTCACTCAGGTTGTGTCTTGGAGAGTTGCCTGGAGCTCTAGGAGGCTGAGTAACTACCTCAGGGTCACAGAGCCATCCTGTGTCAGAGGCAGGGTTTGAATCCGAGTCTTCCAGGCTCCAAGGCTGTCTCTCTGCCCTTACGTTACAACCCCATTCTATGACTCTCAACAGATTTGCATTAGATGGGGACTATTGTGAATTACACAGGTGTGCATGAAACTTTTCCCAAGGAGGTCCAGTAGGGTCCAGTTTTCCTTCTGGGTGGAAAAAAAGGAAAAAACCCCTCAATCTCACAGTTGTATTCTAATTCAATCACTAAAGAGTTTCTCTCCGGCTGGGGGATTGACCATTGGTTGTCCTCATTTAAAATTTTCTCATCTCCTTCGCCCAGTTTATCATCTTTAAGGTTTATCGGCTGTTCAATGGAGCCGAGCTCTTTGTAGTTTACCGCAGGCAGACCCATTGGAAGAGAATGGGAACTGAAACGACAATGGAATTTGTTACATCAGAGGTTTCAGTGAGAAAGTACATTTCTCCCACGAGTGAGAGAAACCCAAATAAGTTAGAAATGACGAGTGATTACACCAGACGTGCTGTGACTTAGAATTTATTTTTGGTTTTTGTTATTTGGGGTTTAACGGTGGAGGGAGAAGGATTTGACAGGCTCAATTATCCGGCTTCTCAATAACCTCCGAACTCTGCTCTATCTCCCCTACCCCCACCTCGACTGCTGATTAACAGCAGACTTCTGCCCTGCTTCAGGACTGGCCCATGTTGTGAGTAGGCCCTTTGAGGAACATTATTTCACATTTAGGTCCACTCCACAGAGAAACATTAGAGAGTCAGCCTTGAATGTCCGGTTGGGGAAATTCAAAATTAGTCATTCCCCTCTCCTTCATGCTTAAATGGCTGGGAATGTATGCAGTTACTTAAATTCTCCTGCAGTAGGCTTGGATTCACCATTTTCTGCAAGGCAATCAGAACTGATATGGATCTGTTTTAAGTTTTCAGAAAAATGTTTCCTCCTTTGGAGTGACTAATGTGAACTGGGGATTTCTAAAATGTACCCATTTCTTTTTCCCATAATTTTCCTCCTCTAAATCCCTCCATTCAGCAGGCATTTTGTTAAGTACCTACTATGTACAGTGAAAGCCAGTGGGACATGTTGTATGAACAGTTGCCCTTGTAGTCAGGCCAGGGTCAAGCCCTGCTTCTGACAGATGCTGGCATCCTGAATCTGATCATATCTTTTAAGCTCTCAAGGCTCTGGGCATCTGTCAGAGAGGGGGGAAATTGGGTCACTCATATTGTAAGTGGCAGAACTGGGATCATCAGTATCTCTCTGTTCCCTGTGTGTGCCAGGCATTGTGCCAAGGGCTGTGGGTACAAAGAAGGGTAAACCCACAGTTGCTGCTCTCAAGGAGGACACCCTCTAAATTATGTAGTGCCTCCCTCTTGGCAGTTCTATGGAGTGCTGAGATTAAGTGTCATTGCGCCCATTTTACAGATAAGAAAATGGAGCTCTAGGAGTTGGATGCCTCTTGCCCTCATGCTTAGCACACAATAATCATCATCACTCCTATCTCTGTAGCGTCCAAAGGTTTGGAAGGTGCCTCTCTGCCGCAAAGCCTTTGATGGTAGCAGGATGAGTGTTATCCTGCCCAATTTTCAGGGGAGCAAATGGAGGGTCAGAGAGGGGATGGGTCAGAGACGTGACTGTTTACACTCCAGTCAGTGCTGACCTCCAGATCCAGCTTTGTTTGAGTCATATCTTGTTTACACAGTTGCCTTTGTTTCCCTCTGTTTCTCCTACTTCAAGAGGTTTGGTGAGGGGGAGACAACAACAAGAAAAAAATATTTGTATTTGTTTGCATCTTTCCTGAACGTTGGGCAAAGGGGTGCTTTTTGTTTTTGCTTTTTGTTTCATGGTTTCTTGTATTCCCTCTCCCTCTCCCACTGCTTGTGGATATGACTAACGTTTCCTTTCATTCTCGGATGATTGTTGCTCCCAGATTCCAGCAGTATGATGTTCTTGTCTATAGAAATACAGGCATATGTTTCAAATAATCATTCAATCAACTTAAAGGTATTAAGCCCCTTCCAGGTGTCAGTACCTATGTGAGGAGCTCAGTATATGAAGATGCCAAGATAGACAGGTCATTTAAATGGAATGGCCTTTAGAAGGAGGGTGCTGGAACTGTAAGCCAGCCCTGCAAACCTTCCTTCCACCCAATTCCCTTAGATGAGCCTGTCTGAAGCTCTGCGCTTTGTGCATATCTGGGCTAATGTGGAGGAGAGGCTCTGACCCCTCTCCTGTTTGCCAGATTTGCACCCACCTAACGCTAAAGCAAGAAGCTCATCATTTAAAGTTGCCCGGGCAACGCCAGATACGGATTTCATCAAAAGGAGAAGAGGTCACGCTGTGGGGAGGGTAGAAGAAGGGGGAGGGCTCTTTCAATGTAATGCAGACTCCGGTTTGCTAAAATCGGATTTCCTATTTGAAGAAATGTATCTGTGCCATGGGCTGATTTCAGTGCAATTGGACAGAGGTCCCAAACTACTTTCCACAGTAATCAGCCATCAGATAGTCACACTCAGGAAACTGGGTATCATTGGTATGACCAAACTGAGCATCTAGGTTATCTCTTTGGGGGGGGGGGAAGGCTGAGGAGAGAAATAGCAGCCACTATCCAGCTGGGACGTCACCCCACCCTCTTTTCATAGCAGTTTGGCCTTTTAAAGCTGAAAGGAATGCTAATTAGGGGTTATCTGGTCCATTGTTTTCATTTTATGAATAAGAAAATGGAGGCCTAGAGAGGCTGTCTGCCAAGCCTGGATACTTTCTCCCCTCCTGGATTACTGACCTCCCTAACCTCCTTCACATCCCAACTAAAATCCCACCTCCTACAGGAAGGCTTCCCTAATCCATCTTGATCCCAATGCCTTCTCTCTATTAATGACTTCCTATTTACCATAGCTTGCTTTGTATATATTTGTTTGTTTCCCCCATTAGACTGTAAGCTCCTTGAGGGCAGGGACTGTCTTTTGCTGCTGAACACAATGCCTGGCGCACACTAGGTGCTGTAATAAATGTTTATTGAATTGAATAAGTAAGTGAAGGAGCTGTGCTTTGACCCTAAATCTTCCAATCCAGGAGAATATAAGCACTTTAAGGAGAAGGATTCTTGCTTATTTTTTGTTTCAAGAATTGTAAGATTGGAGATCTACAGCTGGAGGCTGTCTAGTTCAGCTCTTTTACAGAGAAGGAAACTGGATCTGGGAAAGCTAAAATGATTTACCTCAAATCACCTAGGTAGCGAGCATCAGAGGTGGGATTTGAATCCAGGTCCCATTACCCCACAATCCAATGCTACTTCTATTGTACACTGCCTCCTGTACCTTTTTTGGCTCTTTCACGACCAAAATACAAAGTATGTACCTGTTAGACAGACTTCCTAGGAGTAGCCGCTCCCAGTGAATGGGATGAGGGAAATAACATTGGCTGCATCTCCGGCAGCATGATACTTCTCTGGGAGCTGTACATCCAGCACTCCACTTCTCAGGCCCCAAGAAGCTGACTCTGATCTGGGCAGAGGGGCAGCTGAGTTCCCCCCCTTTTTATGGTTGGTAAGGACACCCACAGATAGGAAAAGCTTATTCGGTTCTTTTGACATGTCTCTAGTCTTGCTGTTATATTGGCAAGTTGCTAAATTATAGGCTTTCATTTGTGTTGTTTCTTTAATTCAACCTGGGGGAGATCACATTACAATAAAGAAAAAAAAAGAAGTAAATAAATCTTGCTCCATCCATCACCTGATTTCCATTAATCACTCCTCCATCTCTCCACCCTTCTCACCCACATCTCTTCCTTGGGGTTTATTCCACCTACAGCATCCTTAGTTACATTATGGTTGATGTAATGAGAGATCCTGCCTAGGAAATCAGGTGGCTTATGAGCTTTCAGTGGGTCCTTAAATGCATTTCTATCTTTTATGAAAATCTATCCCCCTTGGACCTGAGAAATGTTTATAGCTGCTGCCTTTTGTTGAGAAGCAGCTTGTACACAGGAGCACAGATGTTCATAAAGGCCTGAAGGAGAGTCATCAAAATGGGTGTGTCTTTGAAGGACTTGGTAAATGGTTTTTGAAAGCTATTAGACTCCCTTTTTCACCCCCACCCCTACTCTAATCTATCCATTCATAATGAAAATCCCACATTGGCCCTAACCACATCGGCCAATGGCACACCTTGGCCATTTTACTACTCACCAGTCTCATTTTATTACTTTCCATCCCAGTTGGCTTCAGTTATGTACACAAATATATGGACTATACATGTTTATATAGTTACACTCATCTCTTTAATCATACATGTGTGTATCCCTTTGGAAAATGCTCCCAGCTCCTTTCAAACCTTGACCATCAAGCTAAGAGTAGATGAAATTCTATTTTCCCCAATGTTTGTTGTGTTACAGCAGAGGCCACTACCACTAATGGAGGGGATCATCACTAACAGGGCCCGCTTGTCGGTGCAGTTTTCAGGAAGGGATCTTGTTCAGGTTCGAGATTGGATTGGATGGCCTCAGAATGTCCTTTCAACCTTGGGATTGAGTGAAACCCTCTCCTTAATTTATGATTTTAACAGTTTGTCATAATTCCCTTTTGTAGTGTGATAGAGCCTTCCGCCAAAGCATGAATCCCTCACCTGTCCCTGGTTCCAGAAGGGCTGATTGTCCTTCAGGAAAAAAAAAATAGAATTCAAGCAAACCCAAGGACCTTCTGATGTTCTTGGAGCCTTGCCTACAAGTACTTAAATGTAATTACTTGTTGGTTCCTGGGATGTAATTAATTAGATAAAAAAGGAGATCAAGCGTAATCCAAAAGGATAGAAGAGATTCTGTAAAGACTGAGAACATTTAGTGACTCTGTAAATGACAATGCTATGACCATAAGCCCCTAGTGGTGCTAGCAGCCAGGCTGACCCATTGGTAGGACTTGGAAATCCGATAAAGGCAAGAACTCCTGACGTAATGCAGGGCAAGACCAACCAGTGAGGGTTAGGAAGTTGGGTAGACTTTTATTTTTGAAAGGAGTCTTGTGAAAGTTTCCTTAATTATCTGCTGTGTAGGCTCTACACACCTGGGGCTGGCTGCCTTTGGCTGTTATTGTGAATGCAACTTCCTTCCAGCGGGTGTAGTTTAGGGAGTCTTTGGGCTCTTTATGGAGCATTTTTCTGACATCCCTCGTCTATTGTTACAGATAAATTAAATTTCGTTCTGACAGCTGACCACCAAAGCAGACTTCTAGGGACCATTTTGTCCATGAGCCTCTGTGACATTCGGAAAGTGTGTTATCTATGAACATCTTCCTTTGGAGATCTTCCTTACAAATATCCTTCAGCAAGCTTCGAGATGGGAGAAAAGAGGGTGTTTTTTTTTCCTATTCTCTTTTGAAAGAATTTTTTTTTCCTTTTCTCTGAGAACAGTGAGTGCTGAAAGCATCCATCTCTCTTGATTAGGGTAGATTCTGAGATACTCTTCTACAGCAGCATGACTTTGCTTTGTACCCTCCACACAAGCTCACCCTGTCTTCCTTCCTCCCTCAAGGAACAAAGGAATGAACAGCTGTACTTACTAGAAACAAAGTGTAGAATGTTTCTCCTAATAATATTTAGTCTTCTTTAAGGTGAGAACTGTTTCTCTATCGTCTTTGTATTTCTTGTTTTTCTTTTCCAGAATTTATTTATTTATTTTTAGTTTTCAACATTCATTTCCACAAGATTTTGAGTTACAAATTTTCTCCCCATCTCTCCCCTACCCCCACCCCAAGATGGCAAGCTTACTGAATACCCCTTCTCCCAGTCTGCCCTCTCTTATACTCCACTCTCTCCTTCCTTTCTCCTTTCCCCCTTACTTTCTTTTACTGCAAGATGGATTTCTATACCCCAATGCCTGTACATCTTCTTTCCTGGTCACACATAAAAACAACAGCAACAACTTTTTAACATTTGTTTTTAAAACTTTGAGTTTCAGATTCTCTCCCTTCTTCCCTCCTCACCCACCCCCACGGGGAAGAAAAGCACTTCAATACAGGGTATACATGTGTAGTTACGCAAAACATTTCCATAGCAGTCTTATAGTGAAAGACTAACTGTATGTATTTCCCTCTCTGGGTTCCCTTCAGTTGTATATCTATGGCCCCAGCCTTAGAGGATTAGGCAGCCTTCTTCTCTCTTGCTAAGCACAATCCCATGGCCTCCTGTCAACTCTGCCTCCTTGACCATTTTCATTTCACTCCATTTCAAACTCTCAGTTGACTTTCTTTGCTGCTTAAGAGTGTGCCTAGTTCTTTCCCATTGTTTTAAAAACCTTTCCCCTGATCCAGCCATCCTCCTTAACCTCTCATGCCTTAACCCTCTCCTCCCTTCTCCCAGACTCCTAGAAAGTCTTTTCTCATTACCTCCATTTTCTCATCACCCACTCACACTTCAGCCCCTTGTGTTCCGACTTCCAACCCATCTGCTCTACCGAAACTGCTGTCTCCAAGGTTACCAGTGATTTCTGAACTGCATAAAATCAAATGGTATGTTTTTAGTACTCCCTCCCACGCCCTTTCTTTCTCCAGTTTTCGACACTATTGACCATTCCTGGCATCTTTGGGTTTTGTGACAACACACTCATGGAGTTTCCTTCTACCTATTTCTACACTACCTCGCTGCCCCCTTTCTAGGATGACGATATATCTCTTGACTCCCAAGGGCGGGCATGCCATAGAAAATTCTGTTCTGGACTCTTTTCTCTTCTCTCTCTGTACTTAGATTTGGTGAATTCATTTGCTCCAGTGTGTCTGATTATCTTCTCTGTTTAAAAGCCTTCAAAGATAATGCCATCAGCCCTCATCTCTCCTGCATGCAGTCTGCATCTCTTACTACTGACTGGTCATTTCCACATGGATGTTGTGTATGTACTACACGTTCAATATAGGGCTATAGAGGAGTTGGAAGGTACATTAAAAGCCCTCGAGTCTGATGCCTTCATTTTACAGATCAGGAAACTGAGGGACAGAGCATTAAGTGAACTTCCCAGAGTCACGTAGCTAATAAGCATCAAAGATGGGATTTGAACCTATATCTTAGTGATTTCAAGTACAGCATTCTAGCCAGTATTAAACACTACTTTTTAAAATGAGGGATTTTAAGCAAAAGGGCACGCTATGCTTGAAACATCAACATTTTGGTTAATAGTTAAACTTACTAACCAATTGTACCACAGTTGTGTTTAACAGTCTTCATCTCTTCCTCTGACCCTCCTCTCCTTTCAGCTTCTTAATTCCTGTTTGCTGGTATCTAGGTCTATAACTTCAGAGCAATCCTTGACTCTGCCCTTCTGCAGCCCAGCACATCCAACTGGTCGTTATATTTGATTGATGCTTGCCCTAAAATACCCAGCTTCTTTTTGCCTTTGTGAAGCCTTCACTTTTGTCCAGGCCTCCATCACCTCTCACTTGGGCTATCGTAATAACCTCCCATTAATTTCCTTGCTTGCAACCCCACCCTTCTCCAGTCTGTCCCGTTCCCCACCCCACCCCTGCTAGGCTGCCATTTGAAGTTTCCTAAATCACAGATAGGAGCCTATCACACTTGTTGCATTTTAAACTTAGAACAAAATGCCCAGCTTCTTAACTTGGCCCCCCAGCAGCAAGCCTGAGCCTACCATACTTGCCTTCCCACACTCCACATTCTAGCCAAATTGGACATCTGCCTTCAACAGAGAGCTGAACACATCACCTACATCATCTATAGAAAGTCTTTTCTGGTCCCCGTAGCTGCAGTATCTTGCATTGATCTTTTGTTGTTTTCTGCATATTTTTAAAGCACATGTTATGTCACCTGATAGAATAAAAACTCCTTTTAGGCAAGGTCTCTTTTATTTTTATCTTTGTATTAGCCCTTAAAATGGTGCCTGGCACTTCATAGGCAGTTAGTAATAAATGCTTATCGAACTGAATGGAATTTGTTGTTTCTGCAAAAGCAGGATTTTTGGGGAAAGGATACTCTCTAGGAAGGAAGTTATGCAGGAGGCAAGAGTGCTGTAAGTGGGAAGCAGTTTTTGAGAGGACTGGTGTAGTGCATGACACATATTAGGTGCTTAATAATGTTGATTGATTAATTGATGTTTGAGGATACTGATTGTCTATGTATTGGTATCCCTGTTACATGATGAAGGCTTAATACACCCTTGTTGATTTGAACTGAAGTGATTCCTTCTATATGATAAACTCCATGAGGACAGGGGCTGGGTCATTTCTTTTATTGTTTTATAGCCTTGATATCTAGCATGGTGCTTTGCATATATTAGGTGCTTAATAAATGCTTATTTGGTAAGAATGGATATGGACCAAAAATATTTGCTCAGAAATGTGGTCTCAGAAATTACCTCAGTACGCTTCACTTTTGTGTTCTTGGTTACCCAAGAGGGGAGAGTGCTTTCTTGGAGTTGTTTAGGGTGGTAGCAGTGTTGGTTAGCAAGCCCTCTGCTTCCATATGAAGAATGGATCCCAGTTCTACTACATTGGGTTATAATTCCATTGTGAGGTTTCAATGAAATTCAATTATTCCCAGATAAAACACTTCAACACATCCTGACTCTGTGGGGAACCTGCCTCTTCTTTCATCTTTTCTTTATTTCTCATCATTCTGAACATGCTAATACTGTTTTTATGAGGACGTTTGAAAGGATAACTCCTGAAAATCAACTACATTTGTATCACATCTTAAAAATGGAAAAGATGCTATAAGATTATACCTATATATACCTATACAGCCATGCATTTATGTCTTGTCACCTCCATCTCAAATCTTATCTGTCTTATATATATTTACCTCATTCGGTGTGGGGTGATTAACAGTGCTCTAGATTTAAGAGTCAGGAAGACCCGATCTGACCTCTGGCATCCCTTCAAAACTCTGAGATTCTAATATTCTATGAATGCGAGCATCTAGAGGACAGGGTCAGACAAAATGGGGTAAGAGAGGGCAAGAGGGTAAGAGATTCAATGATGGAGAAAGGTGCATGTGTATGTTATTGAATAAAACACACTCCCACAATGGCCACATTAATAAATAAACAAACAAACAAATAAACAAACAAATAAATAAAATGTATAGACATATACATACATACATACATACATATGTGTATGTGTATCTCCCTCCCTCTGCACTCTGAGTCTATCACTTACATATCTGCAGATGGGTAAAATGGTCCATTATAAATCTTCTAGAATCATGGCTGGTCCTTGCATTGATCAAAGTTCCTAAATATTCTATAAATATTGTCATTGTTATATAAATTTTTCTCCTGTTTCTGCTCACTTTATTCTGCCTCCTCCAACAAGTGTTTCCAGGTTTTTCAAAATCCATCCCCTTTGTAGTACATTAGTATCTACCACATTTGTATACTGTAACTTGTCTAGTCATCCCCCATTTGATGGGAAACTCTTCATTTTCCAATTTTTTGATGCTGCAGAAAGTTGCTATAAATGTTTTTGTATGTATAGCTTCTTTTTCTCTTTCTTTGATAACTCTGGTTTTGATAACAGTTGGTATCACTGGGTTAAAGGCTATGCATATGACGTGTTCAGGCTTTTTAGACACAGTTCCAAATTTCTTTCTACAATGTTCAGACCAGCTGATGTCTGCACCAACAGTTCATTAATTTACCTTTGTTCCCCAACAGCTCCTCCAGCATTTGCCATTTTTTAAAAATAAGCATTGCCAGACTGAGGGGAGGAAGATGAACCTCAGAGAATTTTTACTTTGAACTTTTAAAATTATTACTCTTTTAGAGCATTAAAAAAATATGAGTATTGATAGTTTGTATTTCTTCCTCTAAAAACTGTGTTCTTAGACCATATATCAAGTGCAGAATTGCTCTAATTCTTATAAAATAGATTCAGTTTCCTATGTATTTTAGAAATTAGGCTTTTGTTAGAGAAATTTGCTGCAGATATCTCCCCTTCCCCAGTATCTTGCATCTCTTATTTTAGCTGTCAGTTTTTTTTT
>JAQQSW010022016.1:0-10544 GCA_028646575.1 Pseudocheirus occidentalis
AAGAATGAGAAGTTAAGAAGGGATGAAAAGGTTTGACACAGTTACTGTGGCGAGTCAAACAACCATAGAAGTATAGAGGCCCAGTCAATACAATTATGTGTCTTTCTGCTCTATTCAGATGCAAGTGGATAGGAATGGAGAAGGTAGATGGTAGAAATAATCCAAAATTGGGGTACATCATGATGTCATAGGCAATAGGACAAGGAAGCAAGGGATTCAAATGTGGAAGAAAGTGTTGAATTGGTTCACCAAAGGGTCGAGACAGGGTTAGAGAGAAGAGTGTGCCCAGTGCAGGGAGAGATGGCCTATGAAAGGGCTGAGAAGGCAAGGACTGAAGATCAAAGTGAAAATGGAGAACACGGTTAGGGATCGCACAGCATTGGGAAAAGATGGAATGATAAAATATTATGATCTGATGAAGGCACTTCATATTCATTAACATGGAAATGGAACACTTGTGGGGGAATCACAAGATCAGGGGCATGATCATCTCTGTGTCACTGCAGTAAAGAGCAGGTTACAGAAATTGAGGTCAAGAAAATAGGAAGTTAGGATATTTGTGGAGTATCAACATGTATGTTGAAGTGCCCTAGTATGAGGCAGAAGCTAACGGGGAGAGTAGCCTTATGAGGCCAGCACTGAACAGAAAAGAAAAAGAATGCCCTGGGGAAGGTCAAGAAATAACCACCAGGATCTGAATAGGAAGATAACCCTGAATAGAGTGAACCTTGAAGGTGAGGAAAATTGCTGAAACAGAGATGGTAGAGGGAGAATCTGGAAGTCAGGGTGTATTGCTGATTTATTAACTCTCTCGCCACCTAAACTCTGGATCTCTCCCGCCCTGAATGACTTCCATTCCTTTGATTTCTTGTCCTGCCTAGACTCACAACAACCAATTATAAGAGTACTTTCCTCCCAAACCTGTGACATAGATACTACAGTTACTAGCATCTTCACAATGCAAATGATTAGCCCATGGTAGCACAAGTAGCATTTGATAGGAGCTGGCATTTGAACCCATGATTTCCTACTCCACATCTTCCAGGTGGGTCTAACTTGTTTATATTTCTAATCCTACTGCCACCTAGAAAGATGTGAAACAATCTAAGTCTGGAAAAAAAAATGAAAAACAAAAAAATAACCCTTGAAAAACAAAAAGATAAATGCTTTTTCAGAATATGAGGATAAAATATCTAATTGGATAAAAAAAATTAAGTCTAGCAAACTGAATATCATTAAGTAACATTGAAATTATTAAATACCATCTGAACCTTGTGGGATATTTAAGTCTATAAAGAAAAAAAACGACCTTAATGACTGCCTTTGCTATATTACTAAAACTTTTAAATTTGCTTTAAAAAATTAGATTAATGTGGAAATGTTTTACATGATTGCACATGCATAAGCTATATCAGATTGCTTGCTACTTATGGAAGGTGAAAGGGAGGGAGGGAGAAAAATATGGAACTCAAAATCTTATAAAAAATGAATGCTAAAAATTGTCTTTACGTGTAATTGAAAAAATTAAAATATTATTTTAAAAAATAAATTAGATTATATGGGGAAATTGGAGCATGTCTACCAAGAAGATTCTGAGATAGAGAACTAGAGAATAATAATGCTGGACTGTCCATCAGAATACAGCTTCTTAATCTTAATTTTAGAGAGAAAGAGAATAGTGAATAAACTGGAGACTAATATAATCAGGAAGGCAAAGGAAGCATTAAAGATCAAGTATTAGTTTCTACAGCTTCCAAATTTTCTTATTATTGCTACTCAAAAGACTTCCTTCCTTCCAACTTAAAGAATATTTCAAAGAGAAGAGCATTTACCGAGGAGAAAATATTTATGAGTTGGAAAATGGAAGTGAATATACTACATAATTTCAGGACCAGGCTTTCAATTTCAAGGTAAATATGGTAACTGATAGATAAACTATAAAGGTTAGTGGAT
Organism: Pseudocheirus occidentalis; assembly: GCA_028646575.1. NCBI lineage: Eukaryota > Metazoa > Chordata > Mammalia > Diprotodontia > Pseudocheiridae > Pseudocheirus > Pseudocheirus occidentalis. The sequence continues at coordinate 1,954 of JAQQSW010022016.1, forward strand.
TTCATACAAAAGAAAGTAGGATAACTCAACACCCATGTTTATTGCAAGGAAAAGACTCCTCTCCTCTCCCTATCCCATTTCTCCAGCCCTTTGCTCTCTTGAGTTTATAGGAATCTTTGTTTTACAAAGGCCATTGTGTTCACTTATATACCCACCACTTATATATTAATTTAGAGTTGATCTAAAAGAAAATTCTATGGGACAATATTTCCCATGTTCCTGAAGCCTATGGTACAATCGTTCTTTAATGAGGAGCCAATTAGGGCAAAAGAAAGCATGGATTTGACATTCCTCCTGAATAAAGCAAGTATCAAAAGCCCCTTTACACAACCTCTGAAGTCTATGCTTCTACTGTAACTAACTGCTAACTGCTAACTTGTACTTTATTTTTTAAGGGTATCCTGGAACAAGCATGCTGTGCAACCTTTTCATGAATTCCATGAGCTTAAGAGAAACCATTCACCAAGATATATTGAGTTCAAAAACTAAACCAGACCCTTACTGGCACAACTATACACCCAAACCTTTTCTTACCTTCTCTTTCTTACCCTCCAATCTGGTCTTTCCTAGAGAAAGAATACTGTTGGCTCAAACAGAATTAAAAACTTTTCCCATTAAGGGCTGTTTATCCTTCAACTCTTCAAAATGCTAACAAGTAACTCTGAAATGCTAATGAATTATACTTTGGTTATTTGGAGTAAGAAACATGAAGGAACATAACATATTTGCCAAATCCCAGAGGAAAGAAAAGTCCATTTTAGTCCATAAAACACCCCCAGGAACTAATCCCTGCTGGATCCTAGAGCCCTGACAAACATAGCCCAGAAATTCTTCAGACTTGGGGTAATCTGGGACTGGGCTGGAGAAACCTTGGCTACCCACTCTGAAAGGTTCTTCCAACTCCTCAATAGGTATGAAATTCCTTGCAATCTTCTGTCTCCGTCACTCTGCTAAAACTGTCTTCTAAAGTCACCAATGACCTCTTAATTACCAAATCCTTTGGTAATTTTCTTCTTCTTGCTAGTCAGTTATCCTCATTTCTCCTTGAAACTCTTCTTTTGGTCTCTATAATAAACATTACCTTGTCCTCTTTTGTTCTCTAACACCCCCTCCACCCCCTTCTGATTGAATTTTCTTTGGCTCCTTGCCCTACCACCCTCTACACCTAGCCATCTTCTATGTCTCTCCACTTTCTCCCTTGAATTCTGATCTGTTTATATCCTTTCATCTCTTTGCTCAACTTAACAAATACCCCTCCTGACTACAGTCTCATTTTGATCTCCATCTGCACACACTGTCAACATTTCAAACTCTTGTACATAAGATCAAACCCAGCATCTCCCTCCCTGTTAGCCACTCCCTCCATCTTACCCCACCACTAACCTCTCAAAAGGGTACTCCTGGCTCCCCTTTTTCTGTTAACCCCACTATTCTCTCCCACTCATTGAGATTCAAAGTCTTAGAGTTTCTTTTTACTTCTTCATTATTCTCCCCATCATAGAAACAATTATTAAGTTCTGTCAATTCTATCCCTGAAAGGCCATTTAAATCAGGTCTGTCCTTTCAGATACTACTGGCCACCACCTTTGCTCAGATCCTAATTACCTCTACTTACCTGAACTACTTTGCAAAAGTCTCCTAACTAGTCTCCCCACTTTTCTAGCATCTAATCTATCCTATACACCTATAGGATGAATTTTCTGAAAGTAAAGCTCTGATCACACTACTTAAAAACAACAACATATCTTCAATAGCGTCCTTTCCACATACATGGTCTTCCATATAAAATCCAAACACTTTATCATGGCATTTGAGGTCCTCTATGATATTACAGCCTACTACCTTACAGGTGTCTTAAGTTCCAATCCAACTAGATTGCCTGCTATTCCCTAAATATGACATGTGCCTTCCTTCCAATTCACTTTTACTCACATTGTCCCCAGTCCAAAATAATAAGCTAGAATTATAGAGAACTTTAAACTTGACTTTACAAGTACTTTACATTCATTATCTCATCTGAGCTTCAAAAACAATCATGCTGTGAAGCAGATCTGGGTTCAAATTCTGCTTCAGAATTTGAATTAACTGTATGACCCTGGAGGAGTCCCTTAATCTCATTTTGCTTCAGTATCTCCTTCTATAAAACAAGGAGGTTGGAAACTTATGGACTGTAAGCCTCCTTCCAGCTCTAAATCTATGAGTAGGAGCTTTTGGGTACTATTATCCTAATTTTGCAGATGACTTCACTCATCTGTAGTTAAAAGTTAAGTGACTTGCCCAGAATGATAGAGCTAATGATAAACTGAACTCAGGTCTTCCTAACTCCAAGTATGGCACTGTATGCATCTACTATGCCATTCAGCCTTTTCCTGTCTACCTCCGCCTGTTAAATTCCTACCCCTCTTTCAAGGCCCAGTTCTCTTAATTTCCACTCCACTTTGTATTCCACTTACAACACATCTATGGCAGCAGTTCTCAACCTGGGGGTCGTGACCCCTTTGGGACTTGAGCAACCCTTTCACAGTGGTCACCTAAGACCATAGGAAAACAATGGTCTTAGGAACCAAGACACCACTCCTCTATTGTCTCCAGGCGGGTTCGCCCCCATGTAGATACACCCACATCTGAGTATGAGGTCCTGGCATTAGAAAGATTGAGAACCACTGTACTATAACCTGGTATTATGTTAACTTGTATACAGAGCCTAGCTCCCTTGTTAGTGTAGAAGTTGCATAAGGCCAATGAACCTTACTCATGTTTGTATTCCCCATAAGTACTAGCATGGACTTCAACACAGTAGGAGAGAAAAATATTTATTGACTGAAAGAAGGTTGAATGATCCCACCCCTTCTCCCCATCATAACTGGGCCAGAAATCAATAAAGTTCTAGGAAGGTGTTATGCTTTGTTGGAGTTTTGATAAATCATTAGCTTAAAGTAGACTAAGTTCTTTTTCTTACTTGTACCCTTTGCATCCTTCAACATTCAACCATATCCTCTTCTCCCAAAGAATATTCCATAAATCTTCATAATAATACAGCATAGCACAGATCAAATCATGCTTCCCTAAATATAAAAACTTCATGTAACTGCATCCGATAAAAAAAGAACAAAGCATGTTCCCCTCAAATGAAGGTGGTAATAATGTGCCAGCATACAAATTATAAAAGAGAGCTCAAGCAGTAATAAGTGATCCTGGATCTTCTTCATTTTGTAGTTACACATCTGACACCCAGTACAGACAGTCTCAATTTACAAATACCCAGTTTTTAAATGGCCCATATACATAAACCAGACCCTGTGGTCAGAGCCCCTACAGCTGCTGCTTCTTTAGTGACTGGAAAAATAAACACAATACAATTGGAGGTTTTGCTGAATAGATGGAATTTCCTAAAAGTGAGGGAAGGGCAAAAATTATAAAAAGTCAAAAACAGTATCAGAAGCTAACCTTGAAGGCAGACATACAAGGAGCTGACCTAACTCTAGAATAACCAAAATAACTCCCCACATGACACTATTCAAAATTCCACCAATTATAGATTAATTCAGGTTAATCAGCATCTTTTTTTTGAAAAATGTAATTAGAGTATTTATACAGGGTCTCATTTACATGCTAGCATGAATTTGTTTGATCAAATTGTTTTCCTGCTAACTTCTAGTTTCTATGGACTTCTTCACAGAGGGGATGGGCATTTTCAGGCCCGGTCAGTAAAAGCATTAATTCTGAAGCCTGGAGCATTTTGGTGAATAAGGCAGATGTGAATGGACTTCTTCAGTGGTAAGCATAACATCAGTGGGCACCTAAAAAAAAAAAACTAAAGAAACGGATGCAAAAAGGGACTTAGAAACATAAATATAAGCATAATTTAGTTTGAAATTTGACCTAAAGGGTCCTTCCTGTACTCTACATTCTATATTCTCAGGTCTTGGTAAATACTATTTCTTTTACTACATTATGGGTTAAATACATTTTTGTGGACCAGCAATACAACCAAACTACCATTTTATAGCATTGTTTCTATAGGAAAAATATGTTCCAAAGTTCAGTCAACTAATTTACAAGTGAATTTGTTATTCACCCTAAATTTAAGGCTACCCATATTTATTGTTGAGGTTCATTATTTTAACCATTTAAGGAATAGTTATCAGGAAAAGCTGGTAACGGGAGCGGTTCTGACACAGTGTTCATTATAAAAACAAGTTGGTGCAATGTTTAACATTCCAGGAAAAATTAAACATGCATCTCTAATGAAATAAATGGTAACATTCTGTAGAAGGAACTCTCATTTTCTAGTAGTTCTAAAATAAAGGCTCGAATTTTAAAATTACTTCCTCCAGACCCCTTTAAAAAACATTCACATGTAAAATAAGATGTTAAATTGTTACTTAAAACAGGGAAAATAACACAGTTTAACTAGATTAACACAATTAATTTGCACAGGCTAATTATTATTTCCATAATAATGTACTGAGAAGCAACATGGCTTAGGGGATGGAGATTCAGCCTCCTAATCAGAAAAGGTTCGGTTTAAGACCTACCACAGACAACTGCTGCCTGTGTGTCCTTGGACAAGTCATTTAATCTATCAATACCAATGCTCACACAAAATTCTCTGAAATTACAAATTACAGAACAAGTGCCAACTTGCACTGGTAGAGGAAGTCCCCTCAATGGAAAGACCTCATATCAATGAAATAACAGGTCTGTTTTTGCACTTGCATACATACACACACACACACACACACACACACACACCATAGCCACTTTCTTATGGTGTAGCCAAGAACCTTCTTCCATTAAAACACTGACATTTTCTTTGCATGTTCTATGTGCTTTAGATTTTAAGTTTATGAGTCCTCTGTAATTAAATACTTAAAGGAAAAGCCAAATTACTCAGTGAAGACATTATGCAAATTTTGTCCAAATAAAGGACAAGAAAATGCACTGAAAAACAGCAAGCAATTTAGGAGTTTCTGATTAGCTACAAAAATTTAACAGCCCCAGAATATTATTAAGTGAAAACGAACTGAAATTTAGGTTTTCTGTAAATAATGTAAAGCCAATATAATGAAATTTCATTAAGGTTTTCTACTCCCTTTTTTTACACACACCAATTTCTCAACTTTGCTATTTGCTCCATTATTATATTCATATTAAATTCTAGTACTTCGCTAAGGGTAGGAGGAACTGAATATGTCAGATCAAGAAGGGAATTTGCATTTAATACAATACTTGTACTATTCCTCACTCTACTACTCAAGAGAATGAAAGAAGTAGTTAAGATAAAAATAAATCCAAAGCAAATAGACTAGCATTCCTTCTATGCTTGAGTGGGTGCTGATTGAGTATTTATTATGTAACATACACACACACACATATCTATATGTGTGTGTGTATATACATATATATGTGTATGTCTATATAAACTTTCCCCAGCAAATATCCTTACACAAGTTCAATGTGACTAAGAAAGGACTAAATCTTTCTAAGACTTATTCAATATGTTAATTTTCATAAAAATAGCCAATCCAAAGAGTCATAATACTACAGTATATATAAGAAATCTTAATATTTAAGCATCTTTTAAAAGTCTTCATTTTAAATATATAAACACAGTAGTCATAAGGATCACTATATGGAAGATAAAAGGCCTACTATGCCTTAGGATATTGCTTGGGTCAGCAGGCACAAAAATCCGACCTACTTTCTTTTTCCCTCCCTCCATATTCTCTTTACATATTTAAAGTTCATGCAACAAATTCTTCAAGCTGTTCTTTTCCTTAGTACAGATAAATAACTTCTTCCTCTAAAACATTCACAGCAAAAAAACCAGAAAGTCTATAATAATAAACCAATGTGTTCATGGCTAAAGCATAGTTTAAAAAAATGCTCTACTAGTATTCTTTAAATAGCATCTCAAGAAGAATAACATCTAGTGAGGGTTTCTTTCTTAAAAAAAAAATACAAGGCATATCTAAAAGGTAATGGTTTTATTTATTGATCCTAGGAGAAGAGAATTAAAAAAACTAATTTAGCAGGTAATTGCTCAATTATTCTATTATTAATTTTCAGCCTTTTGAAGTAAAACTAAAAATAAATGTGTTTAGATTAGGATGCTCATTATATTCATTTATCTCATTAATAGTATTACTAAGGATCTTTGGTATATGAATCCCTTCTGCAGTTAGTAGCAAAATAAGACAGTTGGAGAAATCAATAATGCTTCAATTAAATTGGTTTTGAATTTAATTTATTGTTCATGATACATTCACATACAACAAAAGATCACCAAGGCTGAATGATGACATTTAACAAAGATAACAGTCACCTTTAGGTGGTAGAAAGAATAAGAAAATCAAACAGGAAATCTTCTAAAAGTTCTTTGAAATTATTTCCTTTTAGAATTCCACTCTAACTGCAAATACAAAGGGAAAGAATGCTGACCTTGCTAGCAAACTGTAAATGCATGGGAGAAGCAACCTACTTACATGGTAATGAACCTGAAGGAACAAATTAAGAATATACTTTTACACTTACACACACCCCTAGGAGATGAAGCACAATTCTGTTCATAAAGTACAAAAAAAAATGATGTCCTGGAATATAAAATCCACTTTGACTGGCCCTTATATTGGATCAGAGGCAGTTCTCTTCAGTCTTGGTGAAAACAATAGCCTCCACCCAAAAATAGTAGAAGCAAATCCTGTACACCCTTTCTTCAAATACATCTATTTAAAATGTACAGGCACAATGGAGAAAGTTTACAGGTAGGTAATCAGCAGGTTTTAAAAATCAGTATGTTGTAAGAAGAAAAAAAATCTATAAATTGTCAGGAGACTTAAGATCTAATCAGGTAATTCTGTATGTGTATGTACTCTAACCAACAAAGCAATTAACCATTTACTACCAGTGAACCATTTGTAATTCACTCCTCAGTTCCTATGTAATCTAATACTATCTCTTGAGGGGCTGCCAAAATATTTCAAAACAAGGTCCTGAGAATATCTCTGATCTTTGTCCTTCCTAAGTTTGCAGACTGTAAACTAAGCAAGCATGTTAATGGTGACAGGCTACCCCAAAACTGGAATACCGAAATTTAAATTGGCAGCTATCCAAAATTTTTCCAAGACCCTCATATTTGGCTAGGGTGATAGGAGGGTCCTTGAGTCAACCTGCTTTATGTTAGTGCTTAAAAATAGCTAAAAGTTAGGCTCTGTGCTTTTTTTTTTTCCAAACTGGCTCATTAAAATGCAACCGAATGTGCTTCACAACTAAAGAGTAGCATGCTAAGAGTGCAGCAGGACACTGCATGTATATTTCTAAAGATACATAAAATCATACACTAGATTTCATGTCTTTGAAGTTCTATTTGTGTTTGCCTATATATGCGTAGTTTCAGCAAGTGCTGATAAGTTTAGATTTTTTTTTTTTTAGTGGCACTTTCAACCAAAACTATAATTTTCCTCCAAGAGTCAGTAAGGGGAAAAATCCAAAACAAGTTTTGGAAATAAAAAAAAGGTAGGCTTTATCGCACTTGTACAAAGTTTAGGGGTTTTAAAAAGCACTGTCAGGATATATCTAGAATTACAAATCATTAGCTAAGCAGCGCTCTGGAGCAGATACAAACACACATATAGATATACACATTTACAGGGGATTCTCCATAGCTAAAAACTGAGTAAAGAGTTCTGAGCTCCACATTCCCGGCTCTCTGAGGGCAGAAAGAGATAATGCGGGGACCTCTCGGTACTTGCCGCCTCTTTCCTGGTCCCTTTTTGCACTGGATTTTCTCTGGGAATCACCCACACAGGCAGGATTCCACCCTCTCCTTCCGGCAATCTGCAGCAGCAGCAGCACAAATCAACTCAGCCCAGGCAGCAAACTTGGGGGGGTGGGGACTTTGGAGAGACCATCTTTCCTCAAATACCCACTTTCTCCTCTTCTCCTTCTTCCCTTCCCTCCCGATCCCCTGAACCACTCGGTTCCCAGAGCAACCCCAAAGCCACAAACTCAACTTCGGCGCACGGTCAAGTATTCCCCCCACCCCCCCACTCCCGGGCCAAACAAGTGGCTCGGACTGCAGACACTTTGCAACCAAGTGGCTCAGGGCGGATGGGGGGTGGGGGGGTGGGGATGGGAATCTTTTATCTTGGAGGAGGAATGGGGGGGTGGGGGGGGGAGGAAGCCATGGCTTGCACACACCATGCTCTGCAGAGGAGGGTTAGATACATACTTTGCAAGAGGACGCAGCTGTCTCTTTTCTCTCTCCCCGAGCTTGCCCCAACTCCGAAGTTAGTGCCAATCGCTTTCCCCCCAGCGCTCTCCCGGCAGCGGCAGCAACGGAGACTCCTCCTCTCCCATATAGGGGGGGAAGGTGGTGGGAGCCTCTCTCCTTCCCCCCCTCTTTAATGCACCCCCATTATCTCCTCCTCCTCCTCCTCCTCCTCCCCTTGTCCCTTGGGCCTGGGGCGCGCGCTCTCTTCTCCGTGCCCTGGGAGCGGAGGCTCCCCGGCTCCCCGCGCGCGCCCCGACGGCTCTGGGGGACCGCTGGCGCTGGGCTGGCTGCGGAGTGCGCGGAGGAGCCGAGCGGG
>JAQQSW010022017.1:0-10544 GCA_028646575.1 Pseudocheirus occidentalis
TCTACTTGCTCCACTCTAATTCTGAAGGAATTATTGTCTTCCGTATGTTTTTGAGATTCTTTTTCCATCTGGAAAATTTGACTTTTTAAGGCATTCTTCTCCTCATTGGCTTTCTGGGCCTCTTTTGCCATTTGAGTTAATTTGTTCTTTAAGGTGTTGTTTTCTTCAGTCAGATTGTTGACTCTCTTTTCATGATTTTTCTGCATCATTCTCATTTCTCTTCCCAATTTTTCCTCCACTTCTCTAATTTGTTTTTCAAAGTCCTTTTTAAATTGATCTATAGCTTGTAGGTAATCTTCATGTTTCTTGGAAGCATTTGATGTGGGAGTTCTTACTGTGTTGTCTTCCTCCCGTTCCATGCTTTGATCCTTTTTGCCACAAAAAAGGATTCTAGAGTTTTATTGCTGTTCTTATTTTGCTTCCTTTTCCTCATGTTGGCCAGTCAATTAACTGCTTGATTTTTTAGCTCTGTGGAACTCTGCTTCCAGGGGGGAAAGCTCTGTCCCAAATTGCTGGGGTTTTCACAGCTGCCAGAGCTATTAGGGGGGGTGGTACAGCCCTCGCCATCTTTGGCTTGCTGAAAGTGCACGCCAGGACCACCACCCGAGACCAGGATCCAGATCCAGGCCACTCAGCGCAAGAGCCCTTGGCCTTGATCAATTGTCTTGGCCCCCCTACAGTTGCCAGGCCAGGAGCTCTGAAGCAGCCCAGTGGAGGCAGTTGCTGCTTGCAGCCACTTCGTGCTGCTTCCAGCTGCTTCCTTGCCCTGGGAGCAGTTTGGCCAGACACTTTTCTCCCCCAAATTTAGCTTGAAACTTTGAATTCTACAGATCTTTCTCTAAGCCTTATTTTTCCTGGCTTGATAAATGTGGAGATGGCCCAGGTACTGCAGATCAGCTCTCCTGAAGACTCAAGCTGCAGCTCCTCCTGACTGCCCTGGGGCCTGGCTGCAGTTTCGGGCTGGGCTCCCAGCCTGCCGTGGTGAGCCCCTCCTGCTGAGCTACCTTCAGGGAGAGATGTGTTTTCTGTATTTTTGGGAGTTTTGGAGTTCTAAAATTTGTTTAGAGTTGTATTTTATGGGTATTTAGGGTGGTTGTGTGGGAGCTGCAAAACTTTGCTGCTTTTATGCTGCCATCTTGGCTCTGCCCCCTTATTAGTTATCCTAGAGAAATAATCTTAACAAGGTACACACCCCAAACGACCCATGTGCATTTATTAAGTGTTAGATACAGTGGTTAGTAAGAGGGGCAAAGACAGAAGTGAAACAGGCCTCAGCTTCAAGGAGCCCACATTCCATTGGGGAAGGCCAACTAATTGTTATGATTATACAAAATAGACACTGTATAAGTAACTAATGGAGATGGAGTGGAACAGGGCGGGGCAGGGCAGAGAGGAGGGTCCCAGTAGCTGACTGGGCTTTATGAAGGGAGCCTTTAAGGAAGTCAGGGATTCTATGAGGCAGAGGGAGGGAGTAGGACAGGTCAGCATGGCAGACAGGACATGGATTGTCACATAAGGAATGGTAAGAAGGTCAGTTTGGCTGTATCACGGAGTGTGTGAAAGGGGAGTAATGTACAGTGAGCCTGGGAAGGGGTATTGGGGCTCAGTTGGGACGAGCTGAATGAGAGGAGCTTGAACTGCTAGAGTCTATTGAATTTCTTTCCTTAGTGCTTTAAAGATTCATCAAACACACTGATCACAAAAACCCTGTGAGGCTGTGAAAATATTTTTATGTCCACCTTTGTTGTTGTTCGTTTATTTTTTTAGTTGTGTCTGACTCTTTGTGACCCCACTGAGAATTCTCTTGGCAAAGATACTGGAGTGGTTTGTCATTTCTTTCTTTAGTTCATTTTACAGATGAAGAAACAGAGGCAAGCAGGGTTAAGTGACTTGCTTGGGGTCATACAGCTCATGAGAAGAAAAAAAAAGGCTCCTAAAAGTTAGATGAACCACCCATGTCACACTGCTAGTTAAGTTTCAGAGCCAGAATTTGGTTCTGTTCTCTTTCCTCTATACTAACTGATCCTCCCTACTCTCTTTTCCACTTATTTTTTGCTTTCAACCTGTAATTTGGATGTTGGGAACTGCTTCTGTGGAGATTCCTTCCACTGGTACAAAGGAGCAACTTTTCTATCAGTGATGGTCTTACACCAGGGGGTGAGGAACCTGTGGCCTTGAGGGCACATGTAACCCTCTAGGTCCTTCACAGAACAAATCCCCTTAATGAAAGGATTTGTTTGATAAAACTTGGAGTCAGTCAAAAGGCCACACTTGAGGGCCGAGAAGGCCACAGATTCCCCAGCCTTGTAACCATTGCTTGGAGCTTTGAGAAGGTAAATGTATATCACAGACAGGATCTGAATTCAGATTTCTATGATTCTAAGCTTAGATCTTTACCCTCTAGTCTCTGTTGTCTCACAGGCCCTCTGTTAAAGGACAAAATAGCCACGCTGATGTTAAAATAAAGGAAGGAATTCCTGGGAAATGAAAGAACCTATGGGGTGAGAAAGTTCCACTGTGGCCAAGAATCTCTTGGCTTCCAAGTAATTGGGGCACCAGGAGAAAAATGGGTATGCTCTCCTTGAACAGCTCCAAACCCAACTGCCCTGTCCTCCTTAGGCAGACACATGCATCTCTTTCTTCCCTTTCCTCCTCCCTTCAAGTATCTGTACCTCTTGTTATTTTCAAATTCTTTGTGGAGATCATTCAATTGGTGCTCCATTTCTTCTGTAAGCTAGAAAGACAGGCATGGCTTTAGCAGCATGTAATCAGTTATACAGCCCTCCTTCAAGGCCTGCCTCAGGTTCTATCTCTTCTGTGGAGCTTCTAGTCCACAGTGAATTTCCCTTTCTACATCTCCTTCACACTGATTATCTATGGCACACAAGCTTTGGATGGTATCTATGTCCCTGAGAACCAGAAAGATGCTGAATGGTGAAGACAGTGTTCTGACAATTCTGAACTTGTAATAAAATACATCAGGTCAAAAAGGATAGTGAAGGGGGCACAAAACCATTCAGATAAGGGGCTTTCCATCAATACCACAAACTGGCTGGGCTGTGATCAGAGACTTTAAACGACTGATTTGATTAATTGACTTAACAGACAATTGGTTGATTTGACAGGAATAAACAATTCAGTCATATAGGAATTCTGGAAGAAGTGAATGGATCCTTCCTCTTCTCTACTGATTTAACTCAAGGTGAAAAGTTTTAGGATGAAAAGTGTGTGCTGATACTCCAGACATGGTTACATGTCAGTGGACACCACCAATTCCTCAGGATACCCTTCACATCTCCATTGACCTATCTTAAGTAGGGGGGAATCAGAGAAGAAGGGAAAGTGGTTACAAGGTTACCATGTATTTCCACTGGTGGTCTTGGCATCCACAAAGGGGGCAAAGCTACAAAATAGCAGAGTGAAGTTAGAAGCCTCCTTACGAAGATCATAACCCAGGGATCCACCATAAAAAGGAGTCACTGGATGCATCTTGAATGGATCCATCCATAGCCAACAGATAAAAATGTCCTTCTTGGGACAGACTTCAACTGTGGCCCTGCTGTTCTCATTGAACAAGGCTGACCAAGTAGACAAAAAGGCAACTCACCAGTTTCTGAGCATTTTGATGATCTCTCTTCATTTGCTCTATCACTGTGGTTAGCTCCGTGATCTGATTTTGTAAGTCAGCAATGAGGTCTGTCCTGCAAAGCAGAGATGGCTCTCTCATTCACATGGCTTATGACTCCACACCAGGTCAGAGACGTTAGAGTGTAACTGGCTGAGCTAGCAAGGTTAAGATGAGTGCTGGCTTGGTGATTATTTGTCACACCTGCTGCTCATCATGCTTGAGATGAATGCACTAGAGGAATAGGCTGGTTAACCACATGCCTGGTATTCTTGTTTAAATCATCCAAAAAGAAGTGAGATGGCATGGGGCCCTTTTCACTAGAGGGAAATAGGAATATGCCAAGAATTTGTTATGGCCTTGGATTAATGAAAAATGGGAGAAATGGGGCTAGTTAAAGGGTCTGCAGTTAGGACTATTGCTAAAAATGGGATGGCAGGAGGGTTGTCAAAAAGAAGGTCTGAAGTAAGACTGGAGTCATAGCCAAGAGCGGTGCCAGGGCAAAAAAGATCCAAAAGGTGTTTTCTGAAGATCAGGAGTATGGGCGGCTGTACTGTGTATATGTCATGGGATTGCCTAGAAATGGAATTTTGGATAACTGAACATGTGGCAGACATCTGCCATAGTGAAAGACAGCTTAAAAGGCTGTACTAATCTTCAGCTAATTATATCCAGTTCCTGATAGGGTATTGTAAGGAATACAGGTTAAGGAAAGATAGGAGGTCGTATGGGATGTGATAGTGACAGGATAAAAGAATGAAGAAAAGACAAATAAAGAAGTCACATTCTTTGAACTTGATGTATAATATATTCAATACTCACATGTCATTCTGTATCTAGGTCCTAGGGAGAAAATAAAGAGCAATTGGGCTGTGAGGAACTGCCATTGACCACAGCTGGCTAGAATTGTACTGTGAGGCCAAGAGTTGGGATGGGCATTGCCTCTGCTCCACTGCATTGCTCATTTCCCCCCATTACCATGGAATCATGGGACAACACTGAAAAGAAAACAAGGTGCTTATCGAAGCGTCTGTTCCAAATCTTTCTTTCTCTTCTCGAGTCTTTTCTTCTACCCTCTCAGTTGACGACCTCATTTCCTACCTTCCCCCCAAAACCGGACCCACTCAGAGGGAGCTCCTTCATCTCCCCTTCTCATCTCATGGCCCTTGACGTTGTCCCCCACCATCTTCTTCTTTACTCCAGTCTCTTCTCTCCCACCTTCTCTTTGGTCACCTCTTCCATGGCCTTGCCTCTGACGTCTAGTTGGCCACTTCCTCCAGAACCACTGTTCCAGGAAAGCCCTGGCCAGGATGCTTTGTGTCATGTCCAGGATGCTCAGGACACTTCTTCCACAGCCTCATTAACCCACCTTGCTGCCCTGGGGTCCTGAGGTCCAGATCTGTAAAATGACTGCCTCTCACAGATGATTGGTTTAGGAAAGTCCTTACTACTATGCTGATTCCTTTCCATTCAGACGCCGTCTCTTCCGCAATCTCACCAATGGCTTTGCTTCAGTACTTGTAGCCTTTCCCTCTTCTCTCCCAGTTCTGGAACCATGAACCACAATCAAATTGATTCTTCCATTGTACCTGGAGAAAGTGTGTCAGTACACTCCACCAAGTTCCCATCATCATTTCCATAACTCTCCTGGACCAAAGTGTTCCTCTTGTGTTTGTATGTTATCAGTCCCCTTTGGAATGTAAGCTTCTTGAGGGCAGAGGCTGTTTTTGCTTCTTTGCTTCCCCAAGCACTCAGCACAGAGCTTAGTAAATGCTTTTTTGTTCATTCCTGAAGAGTAGGCCCCTCTCCTTGTACAGCAGGAGGTCAGCCCCTCTATAACAAGTACTTTTGATTCCATCCCCTCATGTCCTTTTCATTATAGTCTAATTTTCCTCCAGTCCGTACTAAATACTACCATTTCTCCTCCCTTTCTCAATTAAACTCTGAAAAAGTTGCCTACACTTGTCTCCACTCACATCCCTCTCTCTTCTAAACCCTTGGTAATCAGACTTTGACCAAACGTCTGACATGAGGTTACTCTCTTCAGAGTTATTCGCGGCCCTTTCCTAGTCCTCATCCTTTGACACCCCCGGGTCTTCCTCTTTCTTGGTTCTCCTCTTACCTGTGTGACCACTCTTCTCGCTCTCTTTTGTGGGATCACCATCGGTGTACCTCAAGCATCATCCAGCTGAATCTTCTCTTTTCTCTTTATTCTTCATCATCATTTTTCATTGATATGCATATAATTCCCAAATCTATATGTCTACTCTTAATCTCTCTGCTATAATCAAGTCCTAAACAACCAACTGCCTGGTGGACATTTGAGACAGCTGTCTCAAACTCAGCATGTCCCAAGCAGAATGCATTGTGTTCCATCCAACCCCAACCCTCTTCCCACCTTCCTTATTACTATTAAGGGAACTACCCTCCCAGTCATTCATGGCCTCAACCTTGTCTTTATCCTCTGTTCCTCAGTCTCACTCATATCTAATCTGTTGCTGAATCTTGTCTTTTCTGTCTTCAGAACTCCTCCCTCACACATGCTCCTTTTCCCCTGGCTACACAGCCAGCCCTATAGTTCAGGGTTTCATCACCTCTCAGCTCATCTCCTAATTGGCCTCCCTTCCTTTAGCACTCTTCCCACTTCTACATTCAAATCTTCCCACTCTGATCTGTCCTCCACAGCACTATGTCACCTCCTTACTCAGTGCACTCCAGTGTTATCTTACATCTCCCAGACTCTGAAGGGGCTGTCTCCCATGACTACAATGCACTTCTTTCTCACTTTCAGCTCTTGGAATCCCTGGTTACCTTCAAAACTCAACTCACATGACTTTTGCATGAAGCTTTCTTTGGCCCTCTAGCTGGCAGTGCCTTCCTCTCCAGGGTTTCCTTGTATTTCATCAGTATGAGTTCTGTATATACCGGTCTATGTGTATCTTTTCTTGCCTGTTAGAATATAAGCTCTGGCAGAGTAAGGTTTATTCTGTTTTGTCCTCTGTAACCCTAGAACTTAGCACAGTACCTGGCACATAGAAAGCATTTAATAAACATTTGTTTAATTGATTAATTGAATGTGGCAGGGCAATCAGTACTGTGCCAGTTCAACCCTCTGAGTAGTGGTGGACCAGACTGGGGTGGCTGCAACAGCAGCCTCTGGAATTTCAGCCTGTCTCTGGATCACTGGCCTGATGCCAGGACATACCTGGAGCCACCTGACAGATCCAGTTTCATACATTCTGGGTCTCAGGTTCCAGTGTAATAGAAAAACTCTAGGGCCATGTTGGATCCATCTTGGGCCTGGAGTCAGGAAGAGGTGAGTTCAAACTTGGTCTCAGACACTTAGCTGTGTGACCCTGGGCAAGTCTCTTAACCTCTATCAGTCTCAGTTTCCCCATCTATAAAATAGAGTTAATAATAGTACCTACCCTCCTAGGTTGTTGTGAGGATCACATGGGATTTCTGTTAAGTACTTTGCAAATCTTACAACACAATATAAGATGATATATTGGCAGTGGTGTTGTTATACCCTAACTTTTCTGTGACGTCCTAGCATACTTCTGGGCCAGGGGCAGGACAGACCTCTTTGGGCCCCTGTGAACTATTTCTCACCCACCCGAGGCGGGTGATGGGTATTAAGTCAAGTCAGCCTCCGCAGATAACAGGGAGAAAGGGCAGGGAGGGGAGCTTCTTGTTTGGAGTCAGGAGACACTGACCAAATGCTTACTGATTGAGAAGACGTGTGCTCAAGCCCCGGCTCTAAATGGGCAAATCACGTAAGCTTTCAGAGACACACTGTGTGAAAAGAGGACACACTTTGCAGGGCGACTTGTGAGGAGGGTGTGTCAGGATGCGCAGAGCACCCCAGGAATGCGCACGGCTGCCATGGCTCCTGGTCCCTGCTTAATGCCCTTCCACAGCCACCTCTTGCTTTCCACGGACTCTTTTTAGAGAAGGGAATGAGCATTATAAAGCACCTACTGTGTGCCAGGCACTGTGTGGAGCTCTTTTACACGTGTGACCACGTTTGATCCTCACAACGAGCCTGAGAGGCAGGTGCTATTACTCCCCATTTTACAGATGAGGGAACGGATGCACATAAAGGTTACACGAATTGCCCAGGTCTCATACTAAGTATCTGAGGCTGGATGTGAAGGTAGGTTTTCCCTATTCCAGGTCTAGCACTACTAGATCCACTGCACCATTAGCTGCCAACACCCCATTTTTATAAATGTTTATTCTTGTTTTCTTTAGACTTTTTTTTTTGGTTTTGCTACTGATTTGAAAACTTTGATATGTGAGTTGACCTATGATGTCTTTATGCATCACTAAAAAGAAATACCAATCCAGGTTTCCCTCACAGAAATTTAATTTTTTTGTATCAATTCTTATCAGCCAAATTCAGATTGTCATAAAGTTCATTAATCTTGCAGAAACAGAGAGTTTATATAAACATACATTGATGTATATGTTTGGAGCAGAGGTAGAACTGGCTTCTGGAAGCCATTCTATGCATTATGAATCTGGAGCTGCCCTTGAAATTCCAGGGACACCTGGGGCACAGGACATGGCACTTGGGCTCAGGGTGCCCCTCTTTTCTAATGTCATCCCCTTCCTCAGATCACATGACTGATATGACCTAAACTCCTCCTCTCCACTCTCTAGGATCAGTGTCAAAGAGAAGAAAATGTGATGGCCCATGTGGCAGGAACATACAAGAGAGGTAGTTTAGAGAATGGATAATCAGCATATTGATCATCTGACTTCTGGATAACTGAGTTAACTGCTATGTGCTTGCTAGAGTCCTAAGACAGGACCTTCTTTACCATAAAATGGCAATAAAGTTGGATTCATGGGGAAAGAAGGTAAAACCAGCTTCAAATGTCTTCTGCTGACCCCCCTACCTCTTTAAATGTTTGTTAAGGGTATTACCTGGGCAGGACGAACTTGACCATATCTTCTTTAGACTTTTTTGATCTTTCAAACATCTCATCTCCCAGTATAACTGAAATTTCTTCATCACTTCGAGAGTAAGTAAATCCAGGAGAGATCTTTATTGTGTCCTGGATTGCAAAATGACAAGTTCAGAGAAGGGCTCAGAATTCTACAGTTCTTTCAAGTCTTCATTCCATTTCCCCTGCCCCTCTCTGTCTACCTACTCTAGAAAAAAGTATGGTCTTTCCTTCAAGAAGAATGTAAGTGGGTCATTTTTATCTTCTATACGAATGGTTTACTTTCTAAGTTAGTGCCCAAGATAGAATATTACAGACAAATTATGGTATGTAAATGCAACAGAATGTTATGGTGTCAAAAGAAAACTGGCAAGATTTGTATGAAGTGATACAGAGTGAAGTGAGAAGAACAAGGCAAACAAATTACATAATAATAATGACATTTTAAAAACAAAGTAACTTTTAAAAAATTAGTTACTCTCCCAAACCATGATTGTCACCTATTGTCTCCTACTTTGGTAAATAAACTGTAAGGCCCAGTATCAATGATGAAAAGATATTACTTATCTCATAAGAGAGATGATGGACCAATATGTAAATAAGACATACATTTTTAGACATGGCCAATGTGGGATGATATCTTGCCTGCCTCTGCATTTGTGATGCAAGGGTTTTCTTTTTCCTCCTCTCCTGCTCTTCACATTGGGGACTAGGGAGGTGAAAGGGAAAAAAAATAAATTCTTGGGGGCAGAGCCAAGATGGCAGCATAGAATCAGGAAAATGCTGCAGCCACCTCAAATATCCATAAAATATGACTCTAAACAACTTTTAGGGCTCCAGAACTCACAAAAGTTCAGAAAAAGCACATCTCCCACTGAAGGCTGCTCAGCAGGCAGAACAAGAAGGGCTCATCACAGTACACTGGGAACAGAAACCAGCCCGGCCTGAAACTGAGGCTTGGTCTGGGACCACCAGGATAAGCCGCTGCTGGAGCCTTCAGGAGAGTGGAACAGTGGCAGCTGTGGCGATTTCCAGAATTATCAAGCCATAAGAAATAAGGACTAAGTGAGAGGTTAGTGGAACTTGGCTAAATTTGGGGCAGAGGGTCCAGCTGAACTGCCCTCAAGGCAAAGAAGCAGTACAACCACCTCCACATGGCTGCTTCAGAGCTGGTGGCCTGCATATTGCAGGGGGAGCAAGCAATCATTCAGGGGCTAAGTGCTCTTGCCTTAACTTGCTTGGATGAGGATTGTGGTCTTGGGTGGTGGTCCTGAGGTGCGTTTGCAGTGAGCCAAAGCTGGTAGGGGCTGCAGCAGCCTCCTAATAGCTCCAGCAGCTGTGAAAACTCCAGCGATTTGGGACAGAACTTTTCCCTCTGGAAGCAGAGTTACAAAGAGCTAAAAAGACAAGTAATTCACTGGCAACATGAACAGGCAAAGGAAGCAAAGTAAGAACAGCAATCCAACTTTAGAATCCTATTTTGGGGACAAAAAGAATCAAAGCATGGAACGGGAGAAAGACAACACAATCATAACTCCTTCTCCAAAAGCTTCCAAGAAAAACATAGACTGGTTACAAGCCATAGATCAGCTTAAGAACGATTTTGAAAACCAAATAAAAGAAGTGGAGGAAAAATTGTGAAGAGAAATGAGAATGATGCAAGAAAATCATGAAAAGTGAGTCAACAACCTGACTAAAGAATATAACACCTTAAAAAACAGATTAACTTATTATTATTATTATTATTATTATTATTTTTGCTTTTTGGAGGGCAGTTGGGGTTAAGTGACTTGCCCAGGGTCACATGGCTAGTTTTTGTGTTAAGTGTCTGAGACCGGATTTGAACTCAGGTCCTCCTGACTCCAGGGCCGGTGCTCTATTTACTGCGCCACCTAGCCGCCCTAAAACAGATGAACTGAAATGGCAAAAGAGGCCCAAAAAGCCAATGAGGAGAAGAATGCCTTAAA
>JAQQSW010022018.1:0-10543 GCA_028646575.1 Pseudocheirus occidentalis
GCGTCAACAAACAAAGAAGGAATCATACATCTATGTATGAGTGTTTGACTTGAAGAAAATCCTTTTCATGACTGGCTGAACCATGAAAGGTGGCATCATCCTTTTGGTTGTTTCTCGTTTAGCAGAAGGGCACTGAAAGTCAAGAAATGAAGACACGTGTGTTCTTTGCAAGATGTATAACACATTTTGTCCTTCTCAGGTATACGAAGGTATTTTCAACTGTCATAAGTGTGTCTCTTTTGTAGTAGTAGCTTGAATATATGGCTGCGAGTTATGTGTCTGATACTACACTCATCGGAATCTGATAGTGAGGCAGAATAAAGTCCCACCAATAATCAATAGTTTCAGACATGTATGATTCCTTCCTCCTTTTCTGATGCTAGTTTGCATGAACATTAGGCCAGGTCAGGAATTGATAATATGGGAATATTTTGTTGTGTTTGACCCACATTGAGGCCTTTTCTTATGAGAGTAAGTATTTTCACCTGAAGAAAGTGACTTCCACGACTCCTTCCACCATGAACGGATGGTATCCTACTCTTGCTTGATTATGGCTTAGGTAAAGGGCATAAAAGTTAAGGAAATGAAGAAAGGTGACTACTTTGTAATGCCTGTACACACGTTTTGTCTTTGAAAGGTAGACAAAGATTTTCACCTAAAGAAGGTGTTTCTCTTTTAGGGTAGTAACATGAGGAGATGGTTATGCATTATTTATCAGATTCCAGAGTGATCAAAAAATATTCGCCAGGCAAGAGAAAGTCCCTCCGAGGACGATTAGATGCCTAGATGTATGAATGCTTCCTTCATTCTTGAAATCAGTTTTGCCTGAATTTGAGTGCAGGTCTTGAATTGAAAAAATTTGGATTCTACGCGTAATCTGGCCCCACATTTTGGAATTTTTCCTCTATAATATAGGCTCTGAACGTAAAGACAATCCACTCCATGTCTGGCTGAATCATGAATGGTTGAGGTGGATGCAATCCTTTCTTGGTGGAGGGAAACATGGAAGGGACTTTTTTCAGGTGAAATCCCTTCCTCTACATTGAAACGGCCACAATAAGGGGCCAGACAATGCATAGAATACACATTTCCTCCATTCCTGACCTCCACTACCATTCAGGTAAACCCAGCATTAACAAAGAAGTCAGGAATCAAATATCTATGTACAAGCTTTTCACTTTAAGATAATCCTTTTCATGACTGGCGGAAACACGTATGATGGTATCCTCCTTTTGGTTGTTCCTATCTTAGCAGAACATCATTGAAGGTCAGGAAATGAAGAAATGTGTGTTCTTTACAGCGTTTATACACACGTTTAGTCCTTTTCAGGTATACGAAGGTATTTTTAACCCACGAAAATGTCTCTCTTTTGTAGTAGTAGCTTGAAGTGATGACTATCTATTATGTGTCTGAATCTAGACTCATCAGTACTTTTTCACGTGGCGGCATAAAGTCCCTCCAACGAATATTAGTTGCATAGATGTATGATTCTTTCCGTTTTTTTGATGCTAAGTTTATATGAACATTAGTGCAACTCAGGAATTGATAATATGGGAGTGCTATAGGCTCTTTGTCCCCACATTGTGGCCTTTTGCCGGTTGAGTAAGGGTTTTTCACCTGAATAAAGTCCTTTCCATGACTCGTTCAGCCATGACCGGATGTTATCCCAGTCTTCGTTGTTTCCGGCTCAGGAAAAAGGGATTAAAGATCAGGAAATGAGGAAATATGCCTTCTTTGCAATGGTTGTGCACCCTTTTGCTCGTTTTGCAGGCAGAAAGAATCTTCTACTGAAAAAAGTGTCTGTTTCCTGGTAGTGACATGTGGTGTAGGACATACATTATATATCAGTTTCCAGAGTGATCAAAAAATGTTCGTCAAGCATGAGAAAGTACTTCCAAGGACGATTAGATGTATAGATGTATGATTCCTTCTTTCTTTCTTGAAGCTAGTTTTACTTGAATTGCATTGCAGGTCAGGAATTGTACAAAAAGTGTATTCTGTGCATAATCTGGCCCCACATTGTGGCCTTTTCCATATTAAGTACGTACTTTGAACATGAAGAAAATCCTCTCCAAGACTGGCTGAACCAAGGATGGTGGAGGAGAATACCATGCATTTGTGTTGGAGGGAGGCATGGCAGGTATTTTCTTCAGGTGACAATCCCTTCCTCTACAGGGAACCTGCCACAATGAGGGGCCAGACATTGCATAGAATACACATATTCTCAATTCCTCACCTTCACTACAGTTCAGGTAAAGCTAGCGTCAACAAACAAGGAAGGAATCATACATCTATGTATGAGCTATTGACTTGAAGAAAATCCTCTTCATGACTGGCTGAAGTATGAATGGTGGCATCCTCCTTTTGGTTATTTCTAGCTTAGCAGAAGGGCACTGAAAGTCAAGAAATAAAGACACGGGTGTACTTGGCAAGATCTATACACACGTTTTGTCCTTCTCAGGTATACGAAGGTATTTTTAACTGTCATAAGTGTGTCTCTTTTATAGTAGTAGCTTGAATATATGGCTGTGCATTATGTGTCTGACTCTACACTAATCGGAACCTGTTAGTGAGGCAGAATAAAGTCCCTACAATAATCAATAGTTTCCGACATGTATGATTCCTCCCTCCTTTTTGATGCTGGTTTGCATGAACATTAGGGCAGTTCACGAATTCATAATAGGGGAATATTTTTTGTGTTTGACCCACATTGAGGCCTTTCCCTAATAGAGTAAGGGTTTTCACCTGAAGAAACTCTCTTCCAAGACTCGTTCCCCCATGAACGGATGGTATCCTACTCTTGTTTGATTATGGCTTAGGTAAAGGGCGTAAAAGCTAAGGATATGAAGAAAGGTAATTACTTTATAATGCCTGTATGCACGTTTTGTCTTTGAAAGGTAGACAAAGATTTTCACCAAAAGAAGATGTTTCTCTTTTAGAGTAGTAAGATGAGGAGATGTCTACGCATTATTTATCAGATTCCAGAGTGATCAAAAAATATTCTCCAGGCAAGAGAAAGTCCCTCCAAGGACGATTAGATGCCCTAGATATATGAATCCTTCCTTCTTTCTTGAAATCTGTTTTACCTGAATTTGAGTGCAGGTCTTGTATTGAAAAAATTTGGATTCTATGCGTAATCTGGCCCCACATTGTGGAATTTTTCCTGTATAGTATCGGCTTTGAAGGTAAAGGAAATCCACTCCATGTGAGGCTGAATCATGAATGGTGGAGGAGGATGCAATCCTTTCTTGGTGGAGGGAGACATGAATGGGACTTTCTTCAAGTGAAAATCCCTTCCTCTACATTGAAACGGCCAAAATAAGGGGCAAGACAATGCATAGAATACACATTTCCTCCATTCCTGACCTCCACTACCATTCAGGTAAACCCAGCATTGATAAAGAAGTTAGGAATCATACATCTATGTACAAGCTTTTGACCTGAAGAAAATCCTTTTCATGACTGCTCGAACCATGGATGGTGGTAGCCTCCATTTTTTTGTTTCTGGCTTAGCAGAAGGGCACGGATGGTCATCAAATGAAGACAAGTGTCTTCTTTGCACGGTCTATACACACGTTCTGACCCTTTCATATATAAAATGGTACCTTCAACCGACGACTGTGTGTTTCGTTTGTAGTACTACCTTGAAGAGATTTCTGTGCATTATATGTCTGATTCTAGAATTATCAGAACCTGTTCTCCTGGCGGAAAAATTCCCTCCGATGAGTATTAGCTGAATATGTTTATGATCCTTTCCTTTTTTTTGATAATAGTTTTACATGAACATTAGTGCAGGTGAGTAATAGATAACATGGGAATTCTTTGAAGTGTTTGGCGCCACATTGTGGCCCTTTCCCGGTACAGTAAGGGCTTTTCTCCTGAAGAAATTCCCTTACATGTCTCATTCAACCATGAAAGGGGGTATCCTACTTGTGGTTGATTATGGCTTAAGTAAAGGGCATTAAAGTTCAGGAACTGAAGAAATGTGTCTCCTTTGCAATGAGTGTAATCACTTTTTCTCCTTTTACAGGTAGACAAAGATTTTCACCTGAAGAAGATGTCTCTCTTTTCGAGTAGTAACATGAGAAGATGGCTATGTATTGTTTGTCAGATTCCAGAGTGATCAAAAAAGGTTTTCCAGGCGGGATTAAGTCCATCCAAGGGCGATTATATGCATAAATGTATGATTCCTTCCATCTTTCTTGAAGCTAATTTACCCTGAATGGGAGAGCAGGTCAGGAACTGAAAAAAACGTGTATTCTATGCATAATCTGGCCCCGCATTGTGGAACTTTTCCAATACGGTATGGGTTTTTGACTTCAAGCAAATATTCTCCAAGAACGGCTGGACAATGAATGGTGCAGGAAGACAACATCCTTTCATGACGGAGGAAGTCATGGAAGGGAGTCTCTTCACGTGACAAACATTTCCTCTATAGTGAATCGGTCACATTGAGCGGCCTGACAAAGCACAGAATACAAATTTTCTGAATTGCTGACCTGCACTATCATTCAGGGAAAGATAGCATCAACAAAGAAGTAAGGAATCATACATCTATGTATGAGGTTTTGACCTGAAGAAAATCCTTTTCATGGTTGGCTGAACCATTAATGGTGGTATCCTCCTTTTGGTTGTTTCTATCTTAGCAGAACATCATTGAAGGTCAGGAAATGAAGAAACATGTGTTCTTTACAGGGTCTATATAAACGTTTTGTCCGTTTCAGGTATACAAAAGTATTTTCAACCCACGAAAATGTGTCTCTTTTGTAGTATTAGCTTGAAGAGATGGCTGTGTGTTATGTGTCTGAATCTAGACTTATCAGTACTTGTTCACGAGGCGACAAAAAGTCCCTCCAATTATTATTAGTTGCGTAGATGTATGATTTTTCCGTCTTTTGATGCTAAGTTTATATGAACATTACTGCAATTGAGGAATTGATAATATGGGAGTTCTATAAGCTCTTTCCCCACATTGTGGCTTTTTGCAGGGTGAGTAAGGGCTTTTCACCTGAATATAGTCCTTTCCATGTCTCGTTCAACCAGGACAGGATGGTATCCTACTCTTGGTTGTTTCCGGCTCAGGACAGGGGATTAAAGATCAGGAAATGAGGAAATGTGCCTTCTTTGCAATGGTTGTGCACACTATTGCTCGTTTTGCAGGTAGAAAACATCTTCTACTGAAAAAGGTGTCTGTTTCCTGGTAGTGACATGTGGAGTAGGACATACATAATATATCAGATTCCAGAGGGATGAAAAAATGTTCGTCAAGCATGAGAAAGTACTTCCAAGGACGAATAGATGCACAAATGTATTATTTCTTCCTTCTTTATTGAAGCTAGTTTTACTTGAATTGGAGTGTAGGTCAGGCATTGTACAAAAAGTGTATTCTATGCATAATCTTCCCCACATTGTGGCCTTTTCCACGTAAAGTAGGGGCTTTGAACATAAAGAAAATCCTCTCCAAGACTGGCGGAACCATGGAGGGTGGAGGAGGATAAAATCAATTTGTGTTGGAGGAAGACATGGAAGGTATTTTCTTCAGGTGAAAACCCCTTCTTCTACAGGGAAACTGCCAGAATGAGGGTTCAGACCACGCATAGAATACACATATTCTCAATTCCTCAGCTGCAGTACAGTTCAGGTAAAGCTAGCGTCAATAAACAAGGAAGGAATCATACATCAATGTATGAGCTTTTGAGTTGAAGAAAATCCTTTTCATGACTGGCTGAACCATGAATGGTGACATCCTCCTTTTGTTTTTTTCTAGTTTAGCAGAAGGGCACGGAAACTCAAGAAATGGATACACGTGTGTTCTTTGCAAGATCTATACACACGTTTTGTCCTTCTCAGGTATATGAAGGTATTTTCAACTGTCATAAGTTGTGTCTATTTTGTAGTAGTAGCTTGAATATATGGCTGTGCATTCTGTGTCTGATTCTACACTCATCGGAACCTGTTAGTGAGGCAGAATAATGTCCCTCCAATAATCAATAGTTTCAGACATGTATGATTCCTTCCTCCTTTTTTAATGCTTGTTTGCATGAACATTAGGGCAGGTCAGGAATTGACAATATGGGAATATTTTGTTGTGTTTGACCCACATTGAGGCCTTTTCCTAACAGAGTAAGTGTTTTCACCTGAAGAAAGTCACGTCCACGACTCGTTCCACCATGAACGGATGGTATCCAACTCTTGCTTGATTATGGCTTAGGTAAAGGGCATAAAAGTTAAGGAAATGAAGAAAGGTGGCTACTTTGTAATGCCTGTACACACGTTTTGTCTTTGAAAGGCAGACAAAGATTTTCACCTAAAGAAGGTGTTTCTCTTTTAGAGTAGTAACATGAGGAGATGGCTATGCATTATTTTTCAGATTCCAGAGTGATCAAAAAATATTCGCCAGGCAAGAGAAAGTCCCTCCCAGGACTATTAGATGCCTAGACGTATGAATCCTTTCTTTGTGGAAATCAGTTTTCCCTGAATTTGAGTGCAGTTCTTGAATTGAAAAAATTTGGATTCTATGCGTAATCTGGCCCTGCATTGTGAAATTTTTCCTTCATAGTATCGGCTTTGAAGGTAAAGAAAATCCACTCCATATCTGGCTGAATCATGAATGGTGGAGGAGGATGCAATCCTTTCTTGGTGGAGGGGGACATGGAAGGGACTTTCTTCAGGTGAAAGTCCCTACCTCTACATTGAAACGGCAACAATAAGGGGCCAGACAATGCATAGAATACACATTTCCCCCATTCCTGACCTCCACTACCATTCAGGTAAACCCAGCATTAACAAAGAACTTAGGAATCATACGTCTATGTACAAGCTTTTGACCGTAAGATAATCCTTTTCATGACTGCCGGAAACACGGAGGACGGTATCCTCCTTTTGGTTGTTTCTAGCTTAGCAGAAGGGCACGGATGGTCATCAAAGGAAGACAACTGTCTTCTATGCAAGGTCTATACACACGTTTTGATCTTTTAAAGTATAAAAAGGTACCTTCAACCGACGAATCTGGGTCTCTTTTGCAGTACTACCTTGTAGAGATTTCTGAGCATTATATGTCTGATTCTAGAATTATCAGAACCTATTCGCAAGTTGGAAAGAGTCCCTCCAATGAGTATTAGTTGAATATCTGTATGATTCTTTTCTTTTTTTTTGATAATAGTTTTACATGAACATTAGTGCAGGTGAGAAATTTATAACATGGGAATTCTATGAAGTGTTTGGCCCCACATTGTGGCCCTTCCCAGGTACAGTAAGGGCTTTTCTCCTGAAGAAATTCCCTTCCAGGTGTCATTCAACCATTAAAGGGGGGTATCTTACTCTTGGTTGATTATGGTTTAAGTAAAGGGTATTAAAGTTCAGGAAGTGAAGAAATGTGTCTCCTTTGCAATGACTGTACACACTTTTGGTCCTTTTACAGGTAGACAAAGATTTTCACATGAAGGTGTCTCTCTTTTCGAGTAGTACCATGAGGAGATGGCTATGTATTGTTTATCAGATTCCAGAGTGATCAAAAAAGGTTTTGCAGGCGGGATGAAATCCATTCAAGGGTGATGATATGCAAAGATGTATGATTCCTTCCATCTTTCTTTAGTGTAATTTACCCTGAATGGGAGAGCAGGTCAGGAACTGAAAAAATGTGTATCCTATGCATAATCTGGCCGCACATTGTGGAACTTTTCCAGTACTGTATGGGTTTTTGACGTAAAGCAAATCTACTCCAAGACTGGCTGGACCAAGAATGGTGCAGGAAGACAACATCCTTTCATGATGGAGGAAGTCATGGAAGGGAGTCTCTTCACGTGACAAGCATTTCGTCTATAGTGAATCGGTCACATTGAGGGGCCAGGCAAGGCACAGAATACACATTTTCTGAATTGCTGACATGCACTACCATTCAGCGAAAGATAGCATCCACAAAGCAGTAAGAAATCATAAATCTGTGTATGAGCTTTTGACCTGAAGAAAATCCGTTTCATGGTTGGCTGAACCATTAATGGTGGTATCCTCCTTTTGGTTGTTTCTATCTTAGCAGAACATCATTGAAGGTCAGGAAATGAAAAACGTGTGTTCTTTACAGGGTGTATACACACGTTTTGTCCTTTTCAGGTATACGAAGATATTTTCAACCCACGAAAAGGTGTCTCTTTTGTAGTAGTAGCTTGAAAAGATGGCTGTGCATTATGTGTCTGAATCTAGAATTTTCAGTTCTTTTTCACGTGGCGGCATAAAGTCCCTTCAATGAATATTAGTTGCATAGATGTATGATTCTTCCCGTTTTTTTGATGCTAAATGTGTATGAACATTAGTGCTATTGAGGAATTGATAATATAGGAGTTCTATAGGCTCTTGGTCCCCACATTGTGGCCTTGTCTTGTTGAGTTAGGGCTTTTCACCTGAATAAAATCCTTTGCATGTCTCGTTCAACCATGACAGGATGGTATCCTAGTCTTGGTTGTTTCCGGCTCAGGAAAGGGGATTAATGATCAGGAAATGAGTAAATGTGCCTTCTTTGCCATGGTTGTGCACAGTTTTGGTCGTTTTGCAGGTAGAAAAAATCTTCTACTGAAGCAGGTGTCTGCTTCCTGGTAGTGAAAGTTGGAGTAGGATATACATTACATATCAGATTCCAGAGTGATCAAAAAATGTTCGTCAAGCATGAGAAAGTACTTCCAAGGACGATTAAATGCACAGATGTATTTTTCTTTCCTTCTTTCTTGAAGCTAATTTTACTTGAATTGGAGTGCAGGTGAAGAATTGTACAAATAGTGTATTCTTTGCATAATCTGGTCCCACATTGTGGCCTTTTCCATATAACGTATGTACTTTGAACATAAAGAAAATCCTCTCCAAGACTGGCTGAACCATG
Organism: Pseudocheirus occidentalis; assembly: GCA_028646575.1. Lineage (NCBI taxonomy): Eukaryota > Metazoa > Chordata > Mammalia > Diprotodontia > Pseudocheiridae > Pseudocheirus > Pseudocheirus occidentalis. The sequence goes on from JAQQSW010022018.1 coordinate 8,870, forward strand.
GATGGTGGAGGAGCATACAATCCATTTGTTTTGGAGGGAGACAGGGAAGGTATTTTCTTCAGGTGAAAATCCCTTCCTCTACAGGGAAACTGCCACAATGAGGGGCCAGACAACGCATTGAATACACATATTCTCAATTCCTCACCTGCACTACAGTTCATGTAAAGCTAGCGTCAACAAACAAGGAAGGAATCATACATCTATGTATGAGCTTTTGACTTGAAAAAAATCCTTTTCATGACTATCTGAACCATGAATGGTGGCATCCTCCTTTTGGTTGTTTCTAGTTTAGCTGAAGGGCACTGAAAGTCAAGAAATGAAGACACGTGTGTACTTTGCAAGATCTATACGCACGTTTTGTCCTTCTCAGGTATACTAAGGTATTTTCAACTGTCATTAGTGTGTCTCTTGTAGTAGTAGCTTGAATATATGGCTGTGCGTTATGTGTCTGATTCTACAGTCATCAGAAACTGTTAGTGAGGCAGGATAAAGTTCCTCCAATAATTAATAGTTTCAGACATGTATAATTCCTTCCTCCTTTTTTGATGCTTGTTTGCATGAACATTAGGGCAGGTCAGGAATTGATTGTATGGGAATATTTTGTTGTGTTTGACCCACATTGAGGCCTTTTCGTAATATAGTAAGGGTTTTCACCTGAAGAAAGACACTTCCACTACTCGTTCCACCATGAACGGATGGTATCCTACTCTTGCTTGATTATGGCTTAGGTAAAGGGCATAAAAGTTAAGGAAATGAAGAAAGGTGACTACTTTGTAATGCCTGTGCACACGTTTAGTCTTTGAAAGGTAGACAAAGATTTTCACCTAAAGAAGGTGTTTCTCTTTTAGAGTAGTAACATGAGGAGATGGCTATGCATTATTTATCAGATTCCAATGTTATTAAAAAAATATTCGCCAGGCAAGAGAAAATCCCTCTAAAGAAGATTAGATGCCTAGATGTATGAATTCTTCCTTCTTTCTTGAAATCAGTTTTACCTGAATTTGAGTGCACGTCTTGAATTGAAAAAGTTTGAATTCTATGCGTAATCTGGCCCCGCATTGTGGAATTTTTCCTGTATAGTATCGCCTTTGAACGTAAAGAAAATCCACTCCATGACTGGCTGAACCATGAATGGCGGAAGAGGATGCAATCCTTTCTTGGTGGAGGGAGACATGGAAGGGATTTTCTTCAGGTGACAATCCCTTCCTCTACATTGAAACGGCCACAATGAGGGGCCAGACAATGCATAGAATACCCATTTCCTCAATTCCTGGCCTGCACTACCATTCAGGTAAAACCAGAATTAACCAAGTAGTTAGTAATCATACATCTATGTACAAGCTTTTGACCTGAAGAAAATTCTTTTCATAACTGCGGAAACATGGATGGTGGTATCCTCCTTTTTGTTGTTTCTAGCTTAGCAGAAGGGCACGGACGGACATCAAATGAAGACAAGTGTCTACTTTGCAAGGTCTATACACACATGTTGACCTTGTCAAGTATACCAAGGTACCTTCAACCGACGACAGTCTGTCTCTTTGGTAGTACTAGTTCGAAGAGATTTTTGTGCATTATATGTCTGATTCTAGAAATATCAGAACCTGTTCGCAAGGCGGAAAAAGTTCCTCCAATGAGTTTTAGTTGAATATGTGTATGATTCTTTCCTTTTTTTTT
>JAQQSW010022019.1:0-10543 GCA_028646575.1 Pseudocheirus occidentalis
TAAGGTATTGTTTTCTTCAGTCAGGTTGTTGACTCTCTTTTCATGACTTTCTCGCATCATTCTCATTTCTCTTTCCAATTTTTCCTCCACTTCTCTTATTTGGTTTTCAAAGTCCTTTTTCAGTTGATGTATATCTAGTAGGCATTATTCCAATGTCTTGGAAGCATTTGGTGAGGGAGTTCTGACTGAGTTGTCTTCCTCCCGCTCCATGCTTTGATCTTTTTGTCCATCAAAAAGGATTCTAGAGTTTTACTGCTGCTCCTATCTTGCTTCTTTTTTCTCATGTTGGCCAGTCTATTAATTCCTTGTTTTTTTAGCTCTGTGGAACTCTGCTTCCTGGAGGGGGAAAGCTCTGTCCCAAATCGCTGGGGCCCTCACAGCTGCCGGAGCTCTTAGTGGGATGCTGCAGCCCCCACCCCAGCTTTGGCTCACTGAAAGTGCACCTCAGGACCACCACTCAAGACCATGATCCAGATCCAGGACGCTCAATACAAGAGCCCTTGGCCCTGATGGATCGTCTTAGCCCCCCTGCTATCTGTCGGCTGAGGGCTCTGAAGCAGCCCAGTGGAGGCTGCTGCTGCTCCGTTCCTGCTGCTACAGCCGCCTTCCACTGCTTCCTTGCCCTGGGAGCAGTTTGGCCGGACCCCCTCTTCTCCTCCCGAGTTAGCAAAATCCACTGACCTTTCTCTTAGCTTTTTTTTCTTCTGGCCTGATAAATGTGGTAACTTTGCCTCCAGTGCAGTTGATCTGCTCTCCTATAGACTTGGCTCCCTGCCCAATGCCCCAGGGCCTGACCTGGCCAGGGTTTTGGCCCAGCTCCCAGACTGCTGTGAAGAGCCCTACCTGCTGAGCTGCCTGTAGCAACAGATATGCTTTCTGTCTTTTGGAGAGTTTTGGAGCTTGAAAATCTGTTTAGAGTCCCATTTTATGAGTTTTTTAGCCTGTTTGTGTGGGAGCTACGGTACTTTGTTGCTTCTACGCTGCCATCTTGGCTCCACCTCAGATACTTGTGATCTTGGTTGTATGATCACAGCAACCCAAGATTACCCCACTTGAAATTACCTCATTCTGAAAAAAATACACAAACAAGTGATACTCCAAATAGCATTCTAGGTAGGGAACACTTCTCAAAGAAAAAGACAGTTAAATTTCCCAGATGGTAGGTAGTATTAGTAAGATTCCATAATTTTGTCCAAAGCTGTAAAGGTGATCCAGTCACAATACCATCACACTGGAAAAGCATAGCAAATTTAGTTATCTGTAGCTGCAGAGGTACTCAGAACCAATGGTTACCATCCATTGCATTTTATTCCCTTCCATATATGTGTCCAGATTTTAGATGTCTAAGGTTTTTCCTGAGGTGTGACTCTGCCATATAGACATAGTAGATCTAGGAGAAAAACAGATGCCAACAGAAAATAGCAAATATGTGACATTCCCAGTGTCCCTAGCTTAGATTAGAGAGATTAGGTAGGTAGATGATGGATAGATGATAGAAACAGACAGACAGACAGACAGATAGACAGATAGATAGATGGACAGATAGATCGATAGATAGATAGATAGATAGATAGATAGATAGATAGATAGATAGATCGATAGATAGATACATAGATACATAGATACATAGATAGATACATAGATAGAGTGACTTCTGTCCAGCATGGGGTGAGTTGCAACTCTTAACAGCAACTTTTATCTTATATTGCACTTTGAGTGATGAGTTTGTTAAACTCTATATCTATATTATTGTATTTCATACTGGGCAGCATGTTTTAAAGGGAACATTAACTGAAGTATATGTTAAAGAGAGTAACCAGTTTGGAGAAGGGACTTGCAATCATGTCACAGGAAGAATAGTTGAAACAATGAGGACATTTAATCTAAAAAAGAGTACTTTAAGGGAATTATTCAAATATTTAAAGGTATATTAAATAATACAGAGGATACTTTATTTCTTTTTCACTTTAGATAACTCTACGTTGTTCACTCATCAGATTGTGAGTAAAAGATGATTTTCTCTTGTGCTTAGTATTGAGGGGGGATTACATTTTTAAATAACTGAAAATAGAGGCTATACCCTTTTGTGTATGAGTGATAAGAATATTTTACTATTTGATTTTTCAAAAAAAGATTACATTTTTTCTTGTCCTCATTATTTTTTAAAATTGTATTTGTGTGTCTTGGTATATCTGAAAGGAGAATTATATACAAAATAAGGATGTTGCAATAATTTAAAGAGTTACACACATTTCCTGCTCCAAATAATTTTATAAAATCCATATAGAGTACCATTCCGAACAAAGCACCATAAATGTTAGCACACTCCCCAAGCAGCTCCTAAATTCCACTTAGCTACTTACAATTTTCAGGGAAGTCCCTTTGGCAGACTTGAAAATAATTAGGTGTTCTTGTCTTAGCTCTTTATTCATTATAGAGGTTCAGGCAGCATCTCAGGTTCACAATGCCATAACCATGACCACACTTGGGTATCTTCTCTATCCCTATTCCTTGCTAAATCTCTCCATCTTGAGATGCCCTCCTCTAGTACTGTCCCTACCCCACACCTCTCAAAGTGTTATTTTTACACCTCCTTTGTGGAGCCTCCCAACCTAATAAGAATCTTTATCTGCCAATTTTACTACATTTTGGACTCTACCATAGTTCTCTGGAGAACACTATGACTTTGTGAGAAATGTTCCTATGGTCATAGCCTTTGCTTCAGTAAATGTTTGCTATTGTAGTAGGTAATGAAAAATAAAAGACACTATTCTCCCAAAATGGATCTAGATTCTCCAGGGATTTTACTCTGCTTTTTTTAATCCTACTTTATATCCAAAGCTCCCTCCACCATCCACATCTGTCCTATTCCTACACAAACTAGCTTTAGATTTTTTTTCCTATAAAAAGACTTAAACATGGCTATTAAGTAACTCCTGAGAAAATGGCTATATTGGGTCTTTTTAGAAGATTTTATCAGTAGCTCTTTGCCCCCTCAATAAACTCCTGGGCTTTCTCTTGCCTTATGGTGAAGCAAAAGAGAAAGATATGTTCAGGAGTAATGGTAATGCTGCTAGTCTTTAAAAGACCTAATTATTGTGCTTTTTCCATTCAGTGGTTTCTTCTTTTAAACTGAACTTGTTCCAAATTTTCCCTTTCTATCAAATCTCTAACTCCTAAGTGTTTTTACTAATTAATTTGTATCAAATGGTCCCCTAGCAGCCATTTCAAATAGGATCAGATTCCTCTGCTCCCTGGCTTTAAAGGGACCATATCTCTTTTCCCATAGCATAACCCCCTTTAACTGCTATGAAGAAAACTGTATTAATATTGTTTCCCTCACTGTGATATAGTTATATATTTCTACTATCCTGTATAGTCACTTATGGAACCTGTTTACACTAGAAAATAACGATTATCTACCTTATTCTCTGAGAATGTGAAAATAATAGTTTGTTGATCAAAGGATAGTGTTTCAATATGCTTATAGAAAGAAAGGAAGAAAAATACTTATTAAGCTCCTACTTTGTGTAAAACACAATGTGAAATTACTTGCCCAGTGACTCATAACTATTAAGTCACCAAGATTCAATTTGAACTCAAGTCTTCTTGATTCCAGGTCCAGCACTTTATCCTTCTGGAAGAGAGCTATGACATCAGGAAGGTGATTCCATGACTTTGCAAGTGAATTGGATTTAAGTGAGGGAGGGCTGTGCAGAGGCATCAGGCTCGCTTTCTCTTCTGGAGCCATTTGTGTCCAGTGGCAAGATATAGATCAAGATGACTAGAGATGGCCCCGATGCAGTGGGAGACCAGGACTTTTTTAAGCTAAGATTTTTAAGAGGTCTCAGTTTGACTCAAGTAATACCCATTCAATGATTAAGGCTTGGTAAGAAATGTGAAGAATGGCCTCTATTACATAGGAAAAAAGAGAAAAAAATAAGTCTGTTAAAGAAAGACATGCTATCAGAGATTCTGACCAAAACAGAAACAACTACTATTTACATTCACTTTGAACAATCAGAGACCAAACAGTGACCAAGTGGGCTTGGCCTGGGGCCTATTCTTGGCCAGTCACTGAGAGCCTGAATAATTTGACTAGAGGATAGAAATACAATTTTAAAGAATGCAGTTCCTACCCTCCTAGAGTTTATATTATAAAGGGGGAAGATAATACACAAAAGGAAGCAGATTGCTGTTACAGTGAGAAAGTAATGAGACTATTTCTGGAAACTTTTTTTTTCCTATAGCAACCTATATTCTCACAGTCAACTATGATTTGTAAATAATATAAAAACATTCTGTATCACTGCTTTATTTTTTTAAATGGCAGTAAGAAAACAAAAAGCTAACATTTAGAGTCTTGATACAGTTTGGAGACATGTCTCAGAAGAATGAATGAATTAGTCAGTTTGAAAGCAAAGGATCAATCTATTGGTAGCTACTTAACTGAAGACAACTGGGAAGAATATTGGTTGAGGGAGAGGCAGCAAGAGAAAAGTACTCAGGGAATACACTATAACCTTAAAAATTAGCAAATCATAACAACCACCCACACAGAGACTTCTAATATGGAACAGAAAAGGTCAAAGAAGGAATACAATGAGGGATATTTACAGAAAATCCTGAGCATCATCATCTTTGACCTACATCAGGAAGATGGAGGCAATGATGGTATAAAAGGGTTCAAAAGCACCTAACCACATATTAGCACTGTTTGTCCTTCAATTTCAAATTGGGGCAATGACATCACAATTGAAGTACTGATGTGCACATGAATTGGATTTAAGTGAGGCAGAGTTGCACAATGCATCAGCCTCACTTTATCTTTTTGAGCCACTGAAGTCCAGTGGCCAGACAAAAGTCAGGATGACTGACCTGGGATACACCTTGGCATCTTTGATGATGAGTGCTCTAAGCACTCACTCCATAGTGCCTTCTTCAGCAGCCATTGTGGCAATTGGAACAAATTGTTCTCATCAACCCATTCTGCCAGTGGAAGTCTTCATATGCTTGCGACAGACACCATCATAATTCACCAACAGGTTTAAGGCCCATTAACTACCTCAACCTGCTTTGATCCATCTGCAGAGATAATTTTACTGGGATGCAGCCACTGTACATGCAACAACTTCTTACAGACACAGGTGAGAGTTAAATAACAGGTAGACACTAAAGGTAGGTAGGTGAGCAGGTTTGAAAGGGCTTTCTAAGTCCTCTTGATGGCGTGCTTGGGTGCCTGTGCTTGAACCACAGTTTGTAGAATCACCTCAGTTCAACAAATCACATTTCTCCCTAGCTTCAAATCTCCCTAGCCCCAAAACATTGTCTCACACAGTTTCTCCCTAGCTCAAGGGCAGTATGCCCTAACAAAATACTTATCTCTCTTCCTGGTACAGTGGTCACCTGCACCTATAGAATTTAGTAGTTTTACCCAACTGTGTACTGGCTAACGCAGCTGTGTATGGGTATCTATTTATCACATATATCATAGACTCAGTTATGTATATACTCCTTAGCTCATTATACACATCTTGAATCCCTTGTTATCTTGGAACATATGTATACTACCAACATCCATCTTGTCAAACAGGACGTTGATGGAGAACAGACTGGACACTTCTCAGTCAGCCCTGACTGCTAGTTGACTTAGTGATGTTTTAAGCCTTAAAAATATACCTCCACGCAGCCCCCCCCTTGGGCTATTTCCCAGTGAATTATGGACAATACACCTGCACAGTCAATGTTAAAAGTGCATGTCCCTTTAAGCACTGACCACTCCTCAACTCCTCCCTAATCTCACCCTTACTTACTTAGTTGGCATAATTGGCACAGTTTATACTATGGATTATCTTATAAAAATATATCTATGACCCCTTTAAGGTTGCAGGTTCCATAAGAAATCCTGCCCACTGTTTAGCGTAACAATAAACTTTTTACCAACTTGACTCAGAACGCTTGCACCTGTAAATTCATTCCAGACTGCCCACTCAGGGACTCTGGTCACTGGTGTCACTGAAACACCTATCACTCCCTCACCACTCTCACTAGAGGTAGTGGTCCTTCCTGAATGCTCCATATGCCCCAAGAAAACAGATTCTCCCTCAGATAAATATGGCATCAAGATAAGCTTCCTCACTTATGATAAAATATTTAACTTAAAAAGACTACAAGTCAAGACTAAAGTGGAGGGGTGTGGGAGTGGGGGTGGGGAAAGTGTGTTTTGTTTTTTTTAGCAGCAGATTGTACACTCAATGCAGCATCAGAGACCAAGAAGCAAGAGTAAAAATCAATTCTCTGTAGACACAGACTGTGCTAATTTTGGCATGATAATCAACATAAAAAAAGTATTTTACCAGCAAATACCACACTATCCATGTGTGTAACTACTGGTCACAGTAAATGGAGAAATTTTTAATGCTGTGGATGAGTTCACTTAATTTGACAATGCACTCTCCAAAGCTGTCCATATAGATAAGGAGTTTGATACATGTATTGCCAGAGCTAGTTCAGCTTTTAGGAATCTCGGAAAGGAGTGGAAGAGAAGAGGTTTCAGGCTACATAGCAAACTGAATGACTTCCAGAGGTGTTCTACTGACTACACTGTTATATGTCTGTGAAACCTGAACATTCTTTGAACACAAAGTCAGAAAATTGACTACTTCCATTTGAATTACCTCAGAAATATCCTAAAGATTACTTGTCAAGATAAGGTACCAGACACTGATGCCCTTCCTTTCTACAGCTGAACTTTCAAGCATTCAAACTCTATGGCAGAAAGCACAACTGAAATGGGCTAACCAAAGAGTTCAAATGCCAAAGGAACGTTTACCCAAAAGACTATTTTACAGAGAGCTCAAACAGTGTAATTGCTCACAAGGTGGTCAGAACAAAGCAGTATGAGATCACTCTCAAGATATCTCCGGAGAAATTTGGCATTGACTGTAAGAAATAGGAAACACTGGTAAAAGATCATTCAACATGGTGTCCCCACATTAAAGAAGGTATTGTACACCCTGTGCAAAGCAAAATCATAGACACACAAAGGAAATGTGAGCTGTGCAAATCCAAAGCCACTTCCACTCTAGATAAATCTAAAGGATCACCTATGCCTGATCTGTGGCAATTCTAGTTCATATTCATATTGGTCTGATCAATCATAGATGAATACACCATACCCTGATTCCACCATTGTGTTGAGTTCTTTAAAAATGAAGGACTAACAGTGGTAGCAAAGCTTTTCTAAAAAGCTACTTAAGGATGGTAGACTAAACTGATTCTCAATTGATAATCTTGAGAGGAGAAGCACTTTGGGATAGGGGCTTAAGGTGATGTTATTAAAAAATATCCACTGGCTGAGATGAACCTCCTGACGTTGCACGGCCTTTAGCTACAGATGGCCCAGAGTCCGAGGCCGAGCAGGGAGGCTTCCCTGCGCACCCCTATGAATGGGGCTGCTGCCCACAGGGAGCCTGGGAGTCCAGGTGCCCCAGTGCGTGCATGGCAGGCTGGGGAAGGGAACCACAGGAGGACTTGGAAAACATGTCAGATACCAAGGTAAAAGTTGCTGTGAGAGTTCGACCCATGAACAGGTGAGAACTGGAACTGAATACAAAGTGTGTGATGGAGATGGAGGGGAATCAGGCTGTCCTGTACCCTCCCCCTTTTAACACCAAACAAGGAGAAAGGAAAACCACCCAAGGTTTTTCCCTTTGATTACAGCTTTTGGTTTATGGATGAATCAAACCTTACAAAATATGGTAGGATTCACTAGCTATATAATTGTGAACCCTACAAACATGAAGGCAAAGCACACTGGAGAGCCTAAGAGTGAGTATAACAAATGAGGAAGAAATAGTAGTGATATCATTGTGAGAGTGTTCTACACACCAACCAGCCAGCTGAAGGAAATAGACACTTTCCCAATAAAGTTTTTCTTAAACTGAAAAAAAATATCCACTAACCCCCTGAAGGTGAGATTTAAACAAGCTATGAAAACCTCACTAGTGACAATGGGAGTTGAGATAAGGATTCTCACAGGGCACATGCAATAAATACAACGAGAAGTTTTGCTTCCAGAACTAAGACTATATTTACACCAAGCTTTCACTCCTTCAGTGCTTGGGGCTTGTGATTCTATCTTCATTTTATGCCGCAGGGAAGCTCAGGACTCAGAAAATGATTAAGTATTGTTTAAGTAGCAGTGGAGCTCTGCTCTGGGAAATATAAATTCATTAGGAAACTATCTTGAAAAGTTATAGGTATAAAGGATCAAGATATAGGGCAAACTATTGTGCTGAGAATAAGAACAAGCCAAGACCTGGGTTCAAGGTAAATTTAGGTATGGATTTATTGATCAAGTATGCAACTGACAGAGTTCTCACTCAAATTGGCAGTCCCTAATGGATCTCACAGACTTGATTATATAGGCCAAAAACAGGAACTACAACCAGAGAGGGGATTAGCCAAAGTTATGACATATAGAAGCAAAGAAAGCATATGATTGGCTGGCTACATATTTCAGGGCTAATTTGGGAATATGGCACAAGGCTACAAGGGTACAACCCCCAATGACATAAGGGTCCCACCTAGAACAGGGTGGGGTGCAAGGTCATGGGGAGGGGGACTGGAAAGTCCCGAGGGTCATGTTCTGGGCAGAGGGTGTGGGGACGAGGTGCAGGGTCAAGTGGAAAGAGGAACTGGAAAGTCCCAGAATAGACCAGGGTTACATTCTGGGCAAAGGGTATGTGGACCCTGCTTGGTCAACGGAACAGGATGGGGTGATCTCTAATGTTGTACCCCAGGCTAATCCTTGAAAAAATACAGAATGCTAATTTGAGGAAGCAGGGGGTAGGGGACTTATGCCTTGGGTGACTTGGCCAGACTTGCTTTAAGTAGTTACAAATTATTACAGACTACAGGATGGGATAAAATAAAAGGGGCTTAATGGTGGGCCACACTCAGGTGGTGCAGGAAGGTGACCCAGGACTTGAATTAGGGCATAACACTATAAGGGTCAAAATAAAAGGAAGGAGATAGGAGATGTATGACTGGGGCAGAAAAAATCAACATATGTCATATTCCTATAAACATAGTACACATATGTGTATATACATATATGTATTATGTGTGTTGGATAGGTACATGCATATGTGTATATTAAAATCAGATAATATTCTAAGATAGGTACAACTATGATAACTTCAACAGCCTTCTGATTAATAGCATGAAATGCCACATAAAATAGTGAGACTCTTTCACTTAAAACTGTTTTCCAGTGTTATTGAGGATGTATTTTACAGAGTCAAAAAAGAATGAAGACTAATTATTGATGGCTAGGGTCCACATATTCTACTATATTTGATGGCATAATTCTAATTACATCAGTCTCTTGAAAAGTCAGTTAGTGAAATCCATCAGGAATACATTAAGAATGGATAGTTGTGAGAAGATTAACCACTACCAGGGATAATCTTCTTCTTTCAGCCAAACTATCTGCTATTTTTTTTCCCCAAATAAGAGGAAAAAAGGAAAACCAACCAATTTAATCTCAAGCCTTAAAAATCTTCCCTGCCGGAGCCAAGATGGCAGTGTAGAAGGCAGCAGTGTCCCACAACTCCCACACAGCCACCCTAAACACCCATAAAAATATGATGCTGGACAAATTCTAGGACTCTCAAACTCAAAAAATACAGAAAACACATCTCTCGCAGAAGGTAGCTTGGCAGCAGGGGATCATCTCGGCAGGACAGGAGCTGAGGCTGGCTCAGCTTGAAACCAAAATCACTGCCAGGCCCCAGAGCGGTAGGAAGGAGCCAAGCCTAGCCACAGCCAGTCTACAAGAGAGAAGATCTACAGCCTCCAGCACATCCACATCTACCAAGGTGTGAAAAATAGTGATTAAAGAAAGGTGTAAAAAATGGGGATGAGAGAAAGGCACCTGGCTGGAGGGGCTCATCCCAGGAGCTGAGATCAGCCCAGCCTGAAACCACCATGTGGCCAGGCTCCAGGCGGCCTGGAGGAGCCGGGCCTCCCAAGCCACAGCCTGAGTCTACTTCAGAGAAGATCTAAAGTACCAGGAGCAATCTGCATAAGCCAGGATTAAAGGTCAGTGAAAGTGAGTGAAGTTTTTAAGCTAAATTTCGGGGAGGAAAAGCAGTTTGGCCAATCTACCCCTGGGGCAAGGAAGCAGTGGGGGAAGGGCAGAAACTGCTGTAACCAGTGGATGCCCCACATTGGGCTGCTTCAGAGCCCCTGGCCTGCAGACTGCGCAGAGGGGCTGAATCGCTTGATCAGGGCCAAGTGCTCTTGCATTGAGTGGTCTGGATCCAGATTGTGGTCTTGGGTGGTGGTCTTGGGGTGCGCTTGCAGCAAACCAAAGCTGGGGAGACTTGCAAAACCCCCCTAATAGCTCCAGCAGCTTGGAAAACCCCAGCAATTTGGAACAGAGCTTTCCCCCCTGGAAGCAGAGTTTCACAGAGCTAACAAAAACCAACCAATTAATTGACTGGCCAACATGAGGAAAAGGAAGCAAAATAAGAAC
>JAQQSW010022020.1:0-10543 GCA_028646575.1 Pseudocheirus occidentalis
CCACCATGGGGGGGGTGGGGGGAGAAAAATCTGAAACTCAAGTGGCTCTGTAACTGAATCTTGTAACCTAAAAGTAAACAAACAAGTCAATAATATATATAGTCCTAAACTTGAGTTCAAGAAATTTGCACAAGTATTTAATGGGGGTATATATAAACACTTGGAGGTTTTAGTGACATCAATCTATCTATAATCATTTATTAATCACTTATGTGCAGGAACTGTGCTTAATACTAGAGTATAAAAACAAAAAATGAAGAAGTCTCTGACCTCAAGGAGTTATTCTTTATTGGGGGGAATCATGGCCCGTACACTGATAAGTAAATTCAAGACAATTGGAGGGAGAACACCAGCAGCTAATGAGATCAGTAAAGGCTTAAAGTAGGAGGTGGACCCTAAGCTACTCCTTAAAGGAAGTTAAGGATTCTAAGAAGTAGAAATAAATAGTGTAACATGGAGATCAGAGGTTAAATGCTCAATTTGAGAAACAGCAGGAGGACAGTTTGGCTGGAACATAAAATATATGAAAGAAAGGGTAATAAGCACTATAAAGCTATGTGCCAAGCGCTGTTCTAAGCATTTATAAACATTATCCCATTTGATTCTTACAACAGCCCTGTGAGGTAAGTGCTATTATTATCCCCATTTTAATAGCCTCTCTTTGTGACACCTTTTTGGGGTTTTCTTGGCAAAGATATTGGAATAGTTTGCCACGTCCTTCTCTAGCTCATTTTACAGTTGAGGAACTAAGACAAACAGTGCTAAGTGGCTTGCCCAGGATATCATGCAGCCAGTAAGTGTCTGAGACCAGATTTGAACTCAGGAAGACTCAGCCCCATGTTCTATCCACTGTGCCACCTAGCTGCCAGGATTGTAGGTACACAGACTATTGACTATTGCCAATTGTGACTTAGTTTTAAGTGCAGCCTTGGCTTCTTGAAAGCTCCCATATGTTCAAGATTCACTCTGCAATAATATTCACTCAAAATTGCAGTTCACAAACCCTCCTCATCATCTTTTCTTGTATCAGAACACTTGAGATAAAAGAAAAAAGACCATTAGCGAAGTCAGTAACAAGAGAGATTCTGGACTCCTCCTTCCCCCTCCTCCATCCCCTATACACTGGAGTATACACTCTCCCACAGGTTACCATGTCAGTAATCTAGGAACAGGTGTGGAAGAGCACATGCATAGGGAGTACTCATGGTCAGGGAACATTTAGAGGCAGAACAGTTTATGCTGCAAGAGTGGCATGCTTGCTAGAACACTCCTCTGCATGAGATGGTATTCCTTCTTTCTCCACAGAGTCAATGATATCTCTGATTGTCTGGTAATGTCATTGAGCTGTGGGCTTCAAACTGTTGCCCCTTGCTGGTCCTCAGAGCAGTCATTGTTTTGCTGTTTCAGCTGTGCTGCTCTCTCCTGTCACCTGTTGGTCTTCCACTGAATCACAGGTGCCATGACGCCTCTTTCTGATATGGAAAAAAATAAGCATTTATTATGAGTGTACTCTTTACTAAATATTGTACTAGGCATTGAGGATAAAAAAAAAGAAAGAACTTCTCCCATATAGTAGTCTATAAGCATTTTTTTCCCTCATAACGTCATCTGCTGTTTTAATTCTCTTGATTCAGACCCAGCCAACAAAGTCCTTAAGGCACTGAATATGTCTTTTAAACTTCTTTGGCATCCAATTGAGCTGCCATTCTCTTAACTTGGTCTGATATTTGACTTAGAAGTGAAAAATTTCTTTTGATTTGATTGCAAGCCTATGGTGGCCCTATGGTCCAAGACTGAACGACAGAATGTGATGACCTTTGTTTCAACTTTTCTGCTAGCAATGAAGTCCCCTGCCCTGGTGTAAAAGATCTTATCAATGGAAAAGAGAATGAGCTGGTCATATAATAATAGCTAAAGATAAAAGATAGATCAAAGCCTTAACTGGTACATGTGGAATGTCAAAAGACTTGGTCCTCTGGTGCTTTGGGTAGATAATATCTAGAGTTCACTTTGGGATGTCATATTTAGGATATCGTTACCTGATAGCATGAGCAAGAATCATGCAGGTTGAGAAGATATGAATAGACTTAGATCTGACCCGTTGAGGGGGCTCCCATATCTATGAAATCAGTTATATTACAGTCTAAGTAAAGTCCAGAAGAGAGAGGTTATAATGTTGCTTAATTCTGCCTGGGCTGGAATCCATTTAGAGTATTTGGCCACTGTGTTTTAGGGAGAGGCATCAACAAATTGGAGAATGTGAGAAGAGGATGACCAGGATGGTGAGGGCACTAGAAACCATGTCAGATATCTTGGGTTCAAAAGTAATGTGGATGATAACAAAATCAACTTCATAAGTACAAAGTAGAGGTTTGGCTAGTCAGTAATTTATATGAAAAACCTTTGGGGGTTTTAAAGGTTGAAAACTCAATGTAAGTGTGTTATGGAAGACAACAAAAAGCTGATATCATCTAAAGGCTGCTTTAAGAAAGGGAAGTGATAGCCCTACTGTACTCTTCCCTGGTCAAACCACATGTAGTGTTCATTTTGAGATGTCATATTTCAAGATGGCTATGGTTAAGCTGGAGACTGTTCAGAGAAGACTGTCTTGGATGATAAAGGACTTCAGTTCTCTCACTTGAGGGAACTGGAAACATTCACTCTAGAGAGGAAGAGATTTAAAGGGACATGATAACTGCTACAGTATTTAAAAGGGTTATCATGGAATAGGGATTATATGTGTTCTATTTAGTTCCAGAGGGCAGAACTGGGAGTCAGGGGTGGGAATCACAGAGAGGAAGACCAGGCTTTCTGTAAGGAAAGGCTTCCTAATAATTCTAGTTGTTTCACAGTGGAACACGATGATTTAGTTGAAATTGCTCCCTGTGTCACTGCATTCAAGTAGAGACCAGTGACCATTTGTCTTGGAATTTACTTAGTCACTGGAGGGGCCAGGTAACCTTCAAGACCCCTCTTAGTTCTGAAACTCAATGGATCTACAGTATGATCCCTATTCCTGTAGCTTCGGTGGTTAGAATCCAAGAAAGCCTGGAGGCTAGAAGATGACTGTAGCCTTGCCTGCCCTAGCAAAAGCAAGAGCTGCCTGGAATATGAGGAGTCAGCTCCAACTCCATCTGCATTTGTCTCAGGAGTACATACTGGTACTTATGGAATCTTAAAATTATGGAATGTGACTTTTTCCACTGTGGATATTCTGTATTGCTTTTATAGTGACTCAGGATTTTCTCTCCTTTCTTAAAAAATCTTCAGTGGTTTCCTATTTATCATCTATAGAATAAAGCTTCTTCTTCTTAGCCAGCCACTCTAGGCCTTTCACAGTCTGTCATCACCCTTCTTTCTCCTTCCTGAAAACTAGCTCAATTCAATTGAATCTCACTTTGCTTATTTATAAAGTGAGGGGGTTAGACTGTCTTCCACCTGTAGACTAAGAAATGGTGTTGAAGACCAACTTATCCAGTAGGTTATTTGCTGGCCCCAAATGTAGCCTAAACTTTTTATAGCAGCATAGCTCTAGAGCTATAAGGGACGTCTAAGGCTATCTAGCCCAGTCTCCTTATTTTATAGATGAGGACACAGGGCCAGGGAAGTGAAGTGACTTGAAGGGCCCAGAAAGTGTCAGCCTCAGAGATGGGATTTGAACCCAGGTCCTCTTTTTTCCCAGAGCCAGTTCTCTTTCCATTGTGCCAGATGGTTTTTCCCTCCTGCCTCTGTAATTTTGCTCATACTGTTTCCTCAACAAAAGCATATTCATCATGCATTTATTAAGTGTTTATTATGTGTAAGGCACATATCCCTCCCTTGCTTTCTACTCTGCTTCCCTTCTGGCTGTGTTTCAGACATTCCAGACTTCAACACCAGGACTCAGCTGCAATCTTGCCCTGAAAATTCCTTCAGATCATGGGGCCTCCTCACCCTGGAATATCCCTCTGCCATGCTGACCCCCTTCTCCCATTGATGAGTTCTTCCCGGAAGGATCCAGGCCAAACTTTGTTCTCCTCCAGGCTGTACTTCTGACATTCTGGTTTTCAATGCCATGTCTTAGCTGTAATCTCACCCTGCACACTCCCTTAGCCCCTTGGACTTCCTCACCCTGGTACATCCCTCTGCCATGCTGACTCTGACTCCCTTCTTCCATTGATGCCTTCTTCCTAGTGCTTCCATTTTGGGGAAAATTCCAGGCCAGACAAACTTCATTGTCTTCCTGGCCACGCTTCTGGCTTTCTAGACTTTCACACCATGTTCCCATGTGGGTACTTTAATCTCTCCCCTCCTTCCTTCTCCACTTTCAGTTTACTATGTACTGTCGGTTTCCATTAGAATGTGATCTACTTGAGGGTAAGGACTGTTTTTCTTTTGGCTTGTATTTATATCCCCAGCACTTAATTCAGTCCATGGCACATAGTAAGTACTTAAAAATATTTGTTGCTTGCCTACACCCAAATGTAAGAGCCATGAGGGCAGGAAGTAGGCCTTATCAAAATTTAGTGTCACCCCCAGCATTCAGCACACTGGTTTGCGTGCAGATGGTGCTTAATATTTGTGGAGTGGAATTGTCAATAAGAATAGTGATTATCCATCCATTACCCCTCACATGAATTGAACTTTTCAGTTCTATTGGAGGATCTCTCTTGTCTGAATCCTCTTCGGCCTTTTTTCCCAAATAGCTGACCCTATGTGAGGGAAGCATTCCAACCCCATGGAGTCATTCTCTGTCTGCTCACAGAAACATGCCTTGGAAAGCCTGCACTGGAGGCCTTGGGGGCCCAGCTGTTGGGTCTAGGAGTCAATGCCCTCCTCCTTCAGAAAGGAAGTCTATGAGTTCCCATCATCTTGTTGGACCCAAGACTCATTGGGCTTGTCAGGAGGCCTCAGTTCTCAAAATACAGAAAGTAAACACTTTTTAGTCACTTGGATTTTCCCAAATGGGAGATTATGTTTCCCTCCATTAAAAAAAAATGTATTCTTTATTTATTTTTAACATTCTTTTAAAATTTTGAGTTCCAAATTTTCTTCCTCTCCCCACTCACTGAAAAGGCAAGCAAAATATAAATTATATACAGTATGTGAAATCATGCAAAATATATTTCTATATTAGCCATATCACAAAAAGGCAAAAAAGATAAAGAAATTGAGAAAATTATACTTCAGTTTGTACTCAGACTTCATCTCTCCGAATGTAGAGAGCATTTTTTTGGTCATGAATGCTTTGGAATTGTCTTAGATCATTGTATTGATAAGAGTAGTCAAGGCTTTAACAGTTGATCATCATTGCAATATTGCTCTTACTGTGCATAATGATCTCCTGGTTCTTCTTGTTTCACTTTGCATCAGTTCATATAGGTCTTGCCTTTTTTCCCCCCCGGAATCCCACCCCTCATCTTTTCTTATAGCATAATAGTATTCCATCACAATCATATGCCACAACTTGTTCAGTCATCCCCCGATATATAGTCATCTCCTCAATTTATAATTCTTTACCACCTCAAAAAGAGCTGCTATAAATAGTTTTGTATATACATGTCCTTTTTCTTTTCCTTTCATCTCTTTGGGGTACAGAGTTAGAAGTGGCATTTCTAGATCAAATGTTATATGCATAGTTTTCTAGCCCATTAGAGAAATCGTTCTCCAGAATAATTAGACCAGTTCACAATTGAACCAACAGTTTATTATTTTACCTATTTTTCTTAATTTCCTCCAGTATTTGTCATTATTGATAGGTGTGAGGTGATACCTCAGAGTTTTTTTAATCTGCATTTCTCTAATCCAGTGGTTCTCAACCTTCCTAATACTGCAACCCTTTAATACTCATATCTGGGCAGATCTGCACGTGGGTGGACCCACTTGGACACAGATAGAGGAGTGATGTCTAGGTTCCTAAGACCATCGGAAATAAGTGTTTTCCCATGGTCTTAGGCGAGCCCATTCGACCTCCAAAAGGGTCACGACCCACAGGTTGAGAACCACTGCTGTAATCAATAGTGATTTAGAGCATTATTTTCATTTGACTATAGGTAGCTTTGATTTCTTCTTCTGAAAACTGCCTGTTCATATCTGTTGACTATTTATCAGTTGGTAAATTGCCCTTATTTTTATGATTTTCCTCAGTTCCCTTTATATTTGAGAAAAGAGACCTTTATCAGTGCAACTTGCTGTAAAAATATTTTATATTATTTCATTGTCTATGGTACCTTTTAGCAAAATGTAGTTTCCCTGATTATCTTTTTAAATTTGTCTTCTTTTTTTTCCTTTGTCTGAGATCATGACTGGTATCTTTTTTTACTTCAGCTGAATGAAGTATAATAGAAGCTGCTCCAGAGCTTTATTTTAACTCTGTTTATGTCTTTCTGTTTCAAGTGTGTCTCTTGTAAACAACATATTGTTGGATTCTAGTTTCTAATCCATTCTGCTATTTGTCTCCACTTTATGGGTGAGCTCATCCCATTCACATTCACAGTCATGATTACTACATATTTCTCTTCATCCTTTTTTCTTCTATTTATCTTCTCTCTTTTTATCCAGTCCCTCCTCAAAAATTTTGCTTCTGACCGCTGGCTCCCTTAATTTGTCCCTATCTTTTATCCCTTTCCATTCCCATCTCCCTATTGGTTAAGATAGATTTCTATACCCAATTGAGTGAGTGTATGTATGTATATGTATATATCATATGCATGCGTGTGTGTGTGTGTATCTGTCCTTGGATAGTCTTCCCTCTTTGAACAAATTCCAAGGAGAATAAGGTTCAAGCATTGCCTGCCACCCCCTCCCCCCCATTTCCTCCTCCGTGATGAAAGCTCTTCCTTGTGCACCTCTTCTATGAGAGAATTTCCTCCATTTTACCTCTCCCTTCCCTGTTCTCCCAGTGCATCTCTCTTTCTCACCCCTTCATTTTTTTGGAGATCATCCCAACATAAATACCCATAATTTCTGTCTATGTAGACTCCTTTTAACTTCCCTAATAATGATACAATTCTTAGGAGTTGCATGTATCATCTTCCCTTATAGGAATGTTAAACAGTTTAACCTTATTGAGTTCTTATGATTTCTCTTTCATGTTTACCTTTTTGTGCTTCTTTTGAGTCTTCTGTTTGAATGCCAGTTTTTCTATTCAGCTCTGGTCTTTTCATCAGGAATACTTGAAAGTCCCCTATTTCATTAAATGTCTTTTTCTCCCTGAAGGATTATACTCAATTTTGTTGGGTAGGTTATTCTTGGTTATAACCCTAGTTTCTTTGCCTTCCTGGATATCATACTCCCAGCCCTCTACTCCTTTAATGTGGAAGCTGTTAAGTTTTATGTGATCCTGACTGTGGCTCCACAATATTTGAATGGTTTCTTTCTGATTGCTTTCAATATTTTCTCCTTGACCTGGGAGCTCTGGAATTTGTCCAGAATATTCCTGGGGATTTTAATTTAGGGATCTCTTGCAGGAGATGAGCAGTAAATTCCTTCAATGTCTGTTTTACCCTCTGGATCTAAGATATTGGAACATTTTCCCCTGATAATTTCTTGAAATATTATGTCTAGGCTCTTTTTAAACCATGACTTCCAGGTAGTCCAATAATTCTTACATTATCTCTCTTTGATCTGTTTTCAAATTTAGTTTTTCTGGCGAGATATTTGACATTCCCTTTTGCTTTTGTATTCTTTTGACTTTTATTGTTTCTTTTTTTTTTTTGAATTTTGGAGGGCAGTTGGGGTAAGTGACTTGCCCAAGGTCACATGGCTAGTTTTTTTTTGTGTGTGTGTGTTAAGTGTCTGAGGCCGGATTTGAACTCAGGTACTCCTGACTCCAGGGCTGGTGCTCTATTCACTGCACCACCTAGCCGCCCCGACTTTGATTGTTTCTTGATGTCTCATGGAGTCATTAGTTTCTATTTGCCCAATTCTAATTTTTAAGGAATTATTTTCTTCAGTGAATTTTTGTACCTTCGTTTCCATTTTACCATTCCTGCTTTTTAAGGAGTTCTTTCCTTTAGTGAATTTTTGTGTCTCTTTTACCATTGGGTCAATTTTTTAAAAAGGTGTTATTTTCTCCAGTATTTTTTGTGCCTCCTTTATCAAGCTGTTAATTCTCTTTTCATAATTTTCTTGCATTTCTCTCATTTCTTTTCCCAATTTCTCCTCCATCATGCTCGTCTCTTTCTTTAACTCTTCTAAGAATTTTTGTTGGGTGTGGATCCAATTTTTCTTTCAAGCTTTGGTTGTAGGTATTTTTTTTTGAGGGAAGGGCAATTGGGGTTAAGTGACTCGCCCAAGGCCACATGGCTAGTAAGGGCTATGTGTCTGAGGTCGGTTTTGAACTCAGGTCCTCCTGACTCCAGTGCCAGTGCTCTATTCACTGTGCCACCTAGCCACCCTGGTGGTAGGTATTTTTGCATTGTTGTCTTCTCAGTTTATGTCTAGGTTCTCCTTGCCTTCACAGTAGTTTTTTATAGTTGAGTTCTTTTGTTGTTGTTTGCTCATTTTCCCAGCGTATTTTCTTGACTTTGAGTCAAGCTGACTTATGTTCCAGTTGGGCTCTTCTCACTTTTGGGTGGGAAGGCATTATCCTAGGCTTTTTTGTGCAGCTCTTTTCAGAGCTAGTTCTGAGGGTCTGCAAGTTTTTAGTGCTGTGATCTGAGTTAAGGTATAGACATTGTTCTTATAGCACTCTGGCCTTTCTCTAGAAAGGACCCCTATTCCTCTGCAGCAACAAATGCTAGTGTTTCTCTTGCTCTGGGACTGTGACTAGGTCTTCTGCTTTCCTGGAGCTGCAAGCAATTGTGCCTTGGAATTGTAACCTAGAACTGCTCATTGGCAATAGTTGCCAATTAGCACCAGCTGTCCCTAATGCCAGCAGAAGGCCCCCTGAAATCTCTTTCTGACTAATTGTCCAATCCTCCCTTAACCATCTCTGGGCTGAGAGCTCTCAGAGCTGCTGCTACTTTTGCTGCTACCGTCATGAGCACCTCCAAGGCTCACTGTTGGTGCTGTTCCTGTGCTCCAAGCTAGCTCCCATACTGGTGTCACAGCTCTCCTGGTCACCTCTTAAGTTGTCTAAGGCTGGAAAAGTTTCATTCTGACCTTGCATTGGCTCCTCTGCTCTAAAATCTGACTTGAAGCATTATTTTAAAGTTGTTGGGAGAGAAATGTTGGAAGGGTTCATCTGGGTCGCTACCTGTACTCTACCATCTTGATTCCACCCTCCCCCCCATATTCCTCCATTCTTTATCCTTCTCTTAGCTGAGAATTGCTGCTTCTGGCTGGAAGTCAGCCTCATCTTCACAAAGCCAGAAAAGCTTTGTACTTTTTCCCTTCTTCTTTTCTTCCAGACCCTCCTCATCCTCTTGCATGGAGACCTGCGCCAGGATGATTGAATCCACGCGTTCCTCCTTCCCTCCCTCCTGTTTCATTTAACATATGGGCCTGGTATGGCTTTGTCCTCATTTGCATTCATTCCCCACATCCCTGGCTCTGGGTTCTGCTCACCATCCAGGATTCAGCCTGTTAGAACTAAACATGTTTTCATAAAGAACAGATTCCTTTCAATTTAAGTTCGTTCTTTTCTGGGGGTTATGCAATAGCTGCTGGAGAGACAGAATGGGCCCTGGAAAGGTGTCATCATTGTGTAATTGTCATCAATGTCATTGACTTTGAGGCAAATAGATTCTCTTTCCCTTTGTGTTGCTTGTGAATTTGATCACAGAGTTCTCTAGCCTGAAAAGGAGGGACCTTAGGGGATCTGGGTTTTCTCATCATCTCTCAGGAATAACTCTGGATGGTGGAGACACCATGTCTGCGTCACCCGTGGTACAGGAGTGGGGAATGAGTTCAAGAAATGATAACCTTGAGTATAACCACAAAACCCACTTTATTTCAGAAACTTCCTGAGAACAGACTGAGCCTTTGAAGGAATATGTAAATCTCATGGAAATAACACAAGAACACCCATTTGTGGTCTTCCTGTTTCATGCATAGGAGCATCCCAGTGGAGGTTCAGACTTCTGAAATAGGAGGCTTTGTGTCCCCATGCCAATGAGCAGGAGCAGATAGAACAAGGGGGACTATTATTATAACAGGAAGAGTCTGCTTGATTGCTCTTTCTACCAAAGAGATTCCTCTTTTCCTAGCATAATAGAGAATAGGGCAGAGAGATAGTGTACCACAGTGGATAGAGAGCATTAGAGTTAGGAAGACCTTTTCTGACACCTGCTGGTCCTGTGACAAGGCACAGAACACCTGTCCTCTCAGTGTCCCAGGAAACTCCCTCAGACTGTAAGTTGTTGAGCAAATATACTTGCAAACATACCTTGATGGAAACTGGAAGTTCTTTGTATTGATGAATTCATAGGTCTTTTCCCAAAAATAGGGACTAGGAATCAGGAGACGTGGGTTCTAGTCTTAGGTTTCCCACCAATTTTTTTAAACTTTATTTTTATTTGTTTTCTTGTTTACATTATTCATTTTCATTACATTTTTGAATTACAAATTTTCTCCCCATCTTGCCCCTGCCCCACCCCTAAAACAACAATCCCACTGTAAA
>JAQQSW010022021.1:0-10542 GCA_028646575.1 Pseudocheirus occidentalis
AAATCTCATGGAACCGAATGATGTAAACTAAAAATAAACAAAAGTTGATTAGAAAAATAAATTAATTAATTAAAAAAGAGTTTAGATGCTATACCAAATATATATGCATATATGTGTGTGTGTGTGCGAGCATGTATGTATGAGTGCACATATGTATGTATGTATGTGTGTGTGTATTGGACTGTCTGAAAGCCAAGATAAGTAAAAGAACCTATAAATCATCTTTCAAGAAATTATCGTGAAAAACTGACCTGATATTATAGAACAAGAGGGTAAAACAGAAATAGAAACAATATAGCTATCACCTCTAGAAAGAGATCCCAAAAGTAAAACTCCTTGGAAGCCAAATTCCAGATTTCCCAGATCAAGTAGAAAATATGGTGTAATGCTAAGCAAAGGCAACTTCCAAGGTTCGGATTACCAGCATAGTAAACCCCATTTATTCAGCAAACATTCACAGAACAGTGAAAGTCAAAATACAGTATAACTCATACATTTCACAAGTAAGTTCTCATTTCAATCCAGGTACTGCTCCACCCCTAGACAGCACATTCATTTAGTCAGTCAAAGTCTCTTCTCAATTAGAGATCAGTTTCCAATCATAAACACAGTACATTCATTTGGTCAATCACAGAACACAAAAAGGCCAAAGGTTTTCCACCCCTGAACTCAAAGTAATTACAATACCATGCATTAACACCAAGAACTTTCTCAAAAGGGAGCAGGAGAGCACAAAAGGCCATCCATCCTTAGGCCATAACAAGGTCAAGATAACTTCTCAGCACTGAAAACCCAAGGAAAGGCCGTTCTTTCATCTTCACTCAAGGCAAGCCCTCAGCAACCTCACTTCCTGGGGAGACAAGGCTCAACAAAGCCATAGCCAGTGTCCTCATCAAGTCACACTCTGCCTATAGAACAGTCATAGAACCCCTGAAAGTATTGGCAAGGCCCCTTCCAGATTTCCTGTGAACATACAACAAGAAAATACTTTTCAGGGCTTCTGCACTAACAGCCAAGTTCCAGGACCTCTACAACAGCAGCACTGTCCTTCATCATCAGATGAATCTGGAAAAACAACATCAAAACAGACAGACAAAATACTGGCATCACAGCCATTCCTCAGTTCTTGGTAACTCTGGGTGGCAGTCCTCAAAAGTCCTAGGCCTCTCCAATGGGCTCTCAGTAACTCAGGCTCCAAAAGAGTGGATACTATTTGTCCCAAAAGTCCTTCCTCTGGCCTTCTCTAGGCTTGAGCCTTTCTTTCAATTCATGGATCCTCCCAGATCAGCCCTCTCTCCACATCAACAACTCCATCCCACAATTTCAGTATTGTGGAAATACAATCAGGATAACAAAAGTTGTAGCAGCTTCTACATTAAGGAATTGATGGGCGTGGAACAAGATATTCCAGAGGTCAAAGAGCTAGGATTAAAACCAAGAATCACCTATCCAGCAAAATTGAGTACAATAACTCAGGGGAAAATTGGATATTCAATGAAATAGAGGTCTTTCAAGCATTCTGGCTATAAAGACCGGAGCTGAATAGAAAATTTTACTTTTAAATACAAGAATCAAGAGAAACATGAAATGGTAAACTGAAAAGACTAATGTTAATTGACTTATTAACGTTGAACTAGTTACATTCCTACATGGAAAGATGATATATATTACTCATGAGACCTTTCTCAGTATTAGGGTAGTTGGAAGACAGAGAGAAAAAGAGAGAGAGAGAAAGAGAGAGAGAGAAAAAGAGAATGCATAGGATGAGTTGAATATGAGGGAATGATATCTAAAAAATAAAATTAAGGGGTAAGAGAGGAATTTATTGGGAAGAACAAGGGAGAGACAGAATGGGGTAAATTGTCTCACATAAAAGAGACAAGAAAAAAGTTTCACAATGAAAGGAAAGAGAGGGAAGCTGAGATTGAATAAATTAATTTTATGCTCATCAGATGTGGCTTAAAGAGGGAACAATATACACACGCTTTTGGGTATCTTACCCTACAGGAAAGTAAGGGTGAAGTGGATAAGAAGGGAGGGGGAATGATAGAAGGGAGGGCAGATTGGGGAAGGGGATAGTCAGAAGCAAACACTTTTCAAAAGAGACAGGGTCAAAGGATTAAATAGAATAAGTGGGGTGGGTGGGATAGGATAGAGGGGAAAATAGTGAGTCTTTCACAAGAAGACCATTATGCAAGTGTTTTCACAACTACACAGGTATATCCTATAGTGCTTGCCTACTCAATGAGGGTAGGTGGGAAGGCAAGAAGGGAGAGAATTTGGAGCCCAATGTTTTAAAGACAAATGTTAAAAATTGTTTTTACATGCAACTAGGAAATAAGATATGCAGATGGGGTACAGAAATCTATTTTGCCCTACAAGAAAGTAAGGGGGAGGGGTAGCTAGGTGGCACAATGAATGGAGAATTGGCCCTGGAATCGGGAGGACCTGAGGACAAATCCAGCCTCAGACACTTGACACACTTACTAGTTGTGTGACCTTGGGTGAGCCACTTAACTACAATTGCCTTGCCTTTCCCCTTCCAAAAAAAAGTAAGAGGGAAGGGGATAAGGGGGAAGGGCGATAGAAAGGAGGGCAGACTGGCTGGGGGTGGGAGGAGGGGAGAAATGGGGAGAAAATTTGGAACTCAAAATATTCTGGAAATGTTGAAAACTAAAATTAGTTAATAAAAAATAGAACCCTTCCCCCCAAAAAATAAATGATAAGCAGGTGGATTTCAGAAAAACCTGGAAAGACTTGCAAGAACTGATGCTGAGTGAAATGAGGAGAGCAAGGAGAACACTGTATACAGTAAAAGCAACATTGTGCAATGATCAGCTTTGATAGACTTAGCTCTTTACAGTAATACAATGACCCAAGACAATTCCAAAAGACTAAGGATGGAAAATGCTATCCACATCCAGAGAAAGAACTATGGAGTCTGAATATAGAATGCTATTATTACTATTTTTCTTTGTATTTTTCTCATGGCTTTTTCCCTTTTGCCCTGATAAATTTTTTACAAAATGTTTACTAAACCATACATGTATAAACTATATCAGATTGCTTACTATCTTGGGGAGGTAGGAGTGGAGGGAGGGAGAAAAAAGATAGAATTCAAAATCCTATAAAAATGAATGTTTAAAATGGTTTTTACATAGAACTGGAAAATATAATTTATGGGATTTGGTGTATTTCCTTTATGTTTTACATTTTTTGTTGCATGAAATGACTCAAAGCAGTATTAGGCAAAATAAGCTCTATGGGCTATTGTATATACTTTACTTTTGTTTATACTGAGACATGCTTCAAATTCTCATATTCCCATGTGACAAACATCAGTGTAAGGGGGTGGTAGGTATCTTAAAAATAGTAGACATTCCATACATACCTGTTTAAGTGAAATGAACTAAGCCTTAGTAAACCTGAATCTTTAATAATGTACCAGATGTTAAAAACTTTGCATGTGTCTATACCAGTTATCTTGAAAAGAAAGTCATAGTAATGAAACAAATACAATACAGTTTTGCAAGGCGAATACGTTCTCATCTCCCTACCTTCCTCCACTTAAAATGCAAGTGGTATAGTCCAGTATTAAAAAAAGAAAGAAATGTCAATATTCAGCTGACCTAAGTTCCAGGTCCATACACTGTAACTATCTGGTTGTATACAAGCTATGTAACTTCTCAGTGATCCATTTGATACCCATCTATCAAATGCGGATAACTTGCTGACCTACATCACAGGATGGTTGTCAAAATCAAATGCACTAATTGATTTGGATGAATTTTTAAAAGTGAAGACCTCTTTCCAAATGTCAAGTGTGGTCATCTGCCTTTGACAACAACGTTAAGCTCCTCCAAAACACTAGAAAGTTTTTGAAGAACAAGACAAGAATTCAAAATAAAAACTACCTATGTCACTCCCAACTGAGAATACAATGGCATTAACTGCCAGAGAAGCTAATGAAACAGTTTCCAAGGAAATAATTCAAAGAAAGCTTGCACATCTCCAAAGCCATGATCTTTTCATTCCATAGATATTTCTTGGCAGAGGAATGTCCTGAAATCCAGCAGCAATGATTTCTCAGTACTGATCCAAATTATTCAAGAAAGGAAGGCCAGGTACTAAGTGCCAGGCACTGGGCTAAGCACTTTGCAACTATCATCTACTTTGATTTTCACAGCCCTGGAAGTAGATGCTATTATTCTCTCCATTTTATAGTTTAGGAAACGAAGGCAAATCGAGATTAAGTAGCTTGTTCAACATCACATAACTACGAAGCTTCTTAGGCCAGATTTGAATTCAAGTATTCCCTGACTCCAGGCCCAGTGCTTTTACTGGGAAATCTAGGTGCCTCAAGAAATGTATACAGAACTTACCTGTTCTCAAATTTAGCCATTGGTGACCTGATGACATTATACATACACACACACACACACACACACACACACACACACATTACGCCTCCCCCACACACACATTCTTAAGACTCTTTATAATTGTGAAGCTTTCTGGCATTAATTAGTGTACAATCTTACTAACATGAACGTATTTATAAATTTTATTTTTAATAGAAGAGACTAATCATCCACTGAACATCTCTGATCTTCCATATTCCCCAGTTATATTTAGTTACAACAGCCAAGAGGGCAGAAAAAGTTGTTTTGGGATGTAATCAAAGCACATTTAAATATTTAAAAGTTTAAGCACCTTCACCCCACACTGCCTATATTTATGCTTGCCCTCTTCCTTTTAAATTATGCACTACAGTGGAAATACCCATCATTTGCAAACTATTTGATTATATTCTCAGTTTATGTACCTAGGTTTTTTTGTTACTAGATAATTCATATTCCTTCACTTCATGTTGAATTTACATAAAATATTTGCCTTTTCCATTCTGACACTTTAAATGAGAAAACGGTAATACCTAGATGATTACTGGGGTTATTTATTCTTGTTTTTTTCTAATGTTCCATTAATACTTAGAGATGGGGAAATTGATTGGACTGCTAGGTTCCCAGAGCAAACCCCTAAGGCTCTTTCATACAGTAAGGTGGAGAATTGGCAATGTTCCGGTTAATTAATAATAACAATCGTAAGCTTATCTTTTTCTTTCAAAAAGTAAAGGTTTATCTATTATCCACTGTGGAAGAATTTAGTGGGTCTAATTCATTATTGAATTCTAATTCATACCTCTCCAATTATTCAAAGCTAGTTCTATCTCTGGTATAGATCTTTTTGGTAATTCATTTGGAAAGAGTTCATATCCTTTTTTTTTTTTTGGCTTTTTGGAAGGGGGAAGGCAGGACAATTGGGTTTGACTCACCCAAGGCCACATGGCTAGTAAGTGGCCACATTTGAACTCAGGTCCTCCTAACTGAGGGCTGTTGCTTTATTCAATGTGCCACCTAGCTGCCGAGAAGAGTTAATATCCCAAATGGGGTGATGTATATTTGCTGTTTCAATTCTTCAA
The DNA here is from genome assembly GCA_028646575.1 of Pseudocheirus occidentalis. NCBI lineage: Eukaryota > Metazoa > Chordata > Mammalia > Diprotodontia > Pseudocheiridae > Pseudocheirus > Pseudocheirus occidentalis. The sequence goes on from JAQQSW010022021.1 coordinate 5,480, forward strand.
AGACCTTCCCTTGTACACTAAATGAAGAAAAGGAATAAGCAGTGTCTAATAACAAAATCTTTTCAGATCCTTCCAATGAACTCATTGTCCTTCCAACCTTGCCCACAAGGTTAACTCTTTAGGAGCTGTCAAGACATTTTGTATCCTCCACCACTACTTACTCTATGAAAAACTGAGATTGTTAGTGTAAACTGAACATAACACATATTTAATACCCCAGTAACCAGGAAAGTAAAAAAGAGAGACAGAGAGAGAGAGAAAGAGAGAGAGAGAGAGAGAGAGAGAGAGAGAGAGAGAGAGAGAAGCAGAGATGGAGACTGTTAACTTAGAGACAAAGACACATTGAATTTGGGTCAAAAATATATTTCACTCTGAAAAAATATTTTAAAATTCTTTGTGTGACTTCAGTAAAAAATGAAAAAAGTGCTTTCCTCTTTTCTAGGTGATTATATGAGAGAAGAGGTATATGGGCTTTTTTTTATGTAATCTGGAATTTTCTTGGATTTGCGTGAAATCAGTGGCAAGTTGCTGAATGATATTGCTGTTTCAAAGGGGGAAAAAAAGAGAAATAATATGGAGTAGTTTTGAATCAAAGGACCTGTCAAGTTACAGCAGTCTTTTTCAATAAAACACCTATCTAGTAGCTTTAAAATGAATTGGGAGCAGGGAGTGTTGGGCATATGGGGGAGACAACAAAAATCGAGACAGAAAAGGAAAAAATAAGGGAGTGAGGAGTCAGCAACTAAGTGGGTTTCCATTTGAAATTTAAATTGGCAGCTGGTGCTATTTGAATGATTCTCTATCTAATATAATTTGAATGGCACAGATGATGGTATTGCATTTGGAGGAAGCAAACCAAAATCTTGTGTCTGGAAACTGTAAAAACCCTTGTTATTTTGCATGCTTTACTTTGCTGTGCTGGGAGGAAAATGAGTTATCGGTATTTTATCTGTTTTCTCCTTTCCAATAAGATGTGTAAAGCACCTAGACACAAGAAGCAAACCACATAATCTATGGATGTTCACAGTACAGAGGCAGTCTGGGACTTCAACATGATAGGAAGAAAAACATTTTTATCAGGGAAAAGTGTTCTTGAAAATTATTAATAATGATGCTGTTGTACTAATAAATGTTCATTGGCTTGGATATAGTATGCAGAAGGGGAAATTCAATTAATTCTAGAATCTTTATTTAAGCCTCTTTATAGTTCAGGGAGTATGTCACTGTTTTTACTAGACCACTATTTTTGTGGAGTTACTCTGAGTTAACATTCTAAACCCATGCTCTGAAATAATACATATTCTTTGCCATGAAACATAGAAATTAAAAAAAAACCTCTTGAGAATATTCAAAATGGCTATAAACTCTGTGAAAGAACAAGAAATTGTGCATATGTTTGCTTATTTATGCAAACATATAAGCAATATTTTCTGGGTAGTGTCTGAAACTACTTAAATTTCTATTATAAATGGATTATTGTATATATGCATTCTACATTATTATATCTATATATTATAATACATATTGTATACAGTAGAAATAAATAAGATTTTAAAACACTACTAAGAAATCATTTCCTTTCATAACAGATAAATTGCTTTGCTTATTTTCTTGAAAACCTGATAAGGGACATATGAATTTCTTAACTTGGTATTTTTTTGTCCTTTTCCCCCATATATCTACCACCTAGTCATAACTAGGGTGGGATAGCTGGACCTTTGACCCAGAACAACCAGATTTAGTGAGCACTGATGCCACATGCAGACCTAACAGAATATAGCAGTAACAGAATTTAAAATCTAGTTATCAAGAACAAATAGTTAAATTAGGAAGATGCCACTTGGTGGCCTGAGGTAAACTCTCTACTTTCTTTTCCTCAGTCCTCCTCTTAATCCCCATGGTTTGACTTTATTCAATGAAGGGCATAATTTGCATTGCTTGCCCCATGTATGGTATGCTATACTTGAACCAGGTACAAAAACTCTTAACTACAGTTTTTCTGCCCTTGCCCTATTGTGTATGTATGTGTGTGTGTGTGTGTGTTTATTTTCCCTATCACCTATCTTTTGCAGTTTCTTTCCCTTAGCTCAAATACTAAAGAGGATCTGTGACTTCATCACTATGGGTTTTTCCACCTGAGATCTAGATGTATGCCCATCTACCCTGTGAGACTCATGCCGAGTTCCTCCCATAACTTCATAGCAGGAGGAAGGAGGGGTCTATACAGTGTGTGGGTGTCCTTCCTCACCTCCTCAATTTTAAAGTGTTATCCATATATTGTGTGGGCTGTCCACTGACTATTCCTCTAGTGATCCTTTTTTTTTAATCACACATTTATTCAATAACATTCTTTACAGAAATTCTCCTTCACAATTCTTTGTTTTATTATGCTATAACTGTAGTCTACCATGGAATATTATAATCTTCAAAGAGTTAAAATGGTTAATAGAGAGGTGACTTGTGCTTTTATGCTAGGTGTAACATATTATAAACAAGGAAGTAGACAGAATAATTGGTATAAAGCATGTTGTCCAATTTCTTTATAATACAGTAGAATCCCCTTGCCATTTTTCCTCTTCTAAAAGTCTTATCTTTAAAGTCTCTCTTTCCTTTTGCTTTGTCTATGTACAAATTTCCTTTGTTTTTACTCTTTCACTAGTTATTCAATTCTTCATTCTTCATTCATTATTCAAACTCTCTTGTAATGGAAGTCCTGATTTTTGCATGTATCTTCTATGTGCGTCCACTTATCCTATGTATAGCGAGATTATATTTATATATAAACTTCTTAATAAATCATACATATATATGGCAGATATTTAAATTACTGACTATTACTAATTATGCTATATTTATAGTATCAACAAACATGCACATATGCATGTAAGCCAAGATGTTTTTTAAGGTTTCTTCTTTCGATGTATATTATAATGTTCTATATATTGGCTATCATGTCCCCATATAAGCCTAAATTATCAAATTTATTTTGAAAGAAAAAAAAACAGTTAATGCATCCTCTCAAATAACACAATGGATCTGTGATCTTATGCATTCCAGACTTCTCCTTCCAATGTGAACCAAAAATCTTTCCACATCTTTCTCTATTGCTCAATTCTTGCTCAATTCCATAAATTCACCACAAACCAGCATTCTGGAGTCCTTCCTTGCTTTCATCTGGCATTTTGTGGCTACCAATTGAATACTCTAGATGTCTACCTACCATTCCTCATTTTTCCATGTGACTGGCTAATCCTCTCCTCCTATTGTTCACTTCCTTGTTAACATATATCTTATTTCTATTTTTTTCTTCAGAATTCCTCATTGGCTCATATGTATCATGTTTCTCTCCATTGTCCTCTGTAAGAAACTCCTGTTTAGTTCTTCAGAGGAAGCTGTATTTTATGTCTCACTGCCATATAGTAATGAATAAATAAGCCTTTCTTTTCATGGGAGATTAAAAGAGCTTTCCAGTTTGTCTTTTACAAAAGTAATCCAAGTGGACATAGAATCAGAGCACCTGTGATGAAATAACAACTTGCTATCTACTACCCTTGACCTCAGCCCAGTCACTTCACCTTTGGGGCCCTTAGTTTCCTCATCTGTGAAATAAGGGAGGTTGGATTACATGAACTCTAAAGTCCCTTCTACATATGAATCTATAATTTTATGATTTTATTCTTCCTATTAAAGATGAAAACATGCATAAGTATTTTTCTGTAAAATAACAATGTCACACTGAGGTTTTTAGGAAAGCCAGATTCCTGGATTGAGGGTAAGTAATGTGACCTTTTTCAGAATGATACTCTATGCCAGTGGTTCTCAACCTGTGGGTCTCGACCCCTTTGGGGGTGGCCTTAAACCATCAGAAAACACATATTTCTGATGGTCTTAGGAATTGAAACACTGCTCCTCTATCTGTCTCCAGGCCAATTCACCCACATACAAATATGCCCACATACAAGTATTAAAGGGTCGTGGCATTGGGAAGGTTGAAAACGACTGCTCTATGCTAAGGGTACTTCATACAAGCCATTTGAATGTTTCATGAAGAAGAGCTGAAGTGGTCTGGAAGCCCCTGGAGTGTTAGAGTATGGTCTCCTGGTAAGGTTGAAAGATGAAAAGAACCTGAGTTTAATTCTGGCTTTGCTTCTTAATACCTTGGTGACCCTGGGTAACTCATTTAACCTTTGTGGGCCTCAATCTATCCATATGTAAAGGGAAGAGTTTAGAGCAGTTGGCCTCTGACGTTCTTTCCAACTCAATATCTGTTATCCTATGATTATATAATAACAGAATTGTGATGAAACAGAGCTCAGGTTAACAAACAGATGAGAAGTTGCTTAGGAAAGCAAAGGAAGGGAATAAGCATTTTTATAGTGCCTACTGTGTCCCAGACAGTGTGCTAAACACTTCTCAAATCTTGCCTCACTTGAACCTCACAACCACCATGTGAAGTAGGTACTATTATTTCCCCCATTTTACAGCTGAGTAAACTAAGGAAAATAATAACTTGCCCAAAGTCATGTATCTAGCAAATGTCTGAGGTTAAATTTAAACTCATATCTTCCTGATTCAAAAGCCCAGCAATCCTATTCAATGTGCCACCAAATGCAACAAAGGAAGACAGGACTATGTCTTTCTAGAAGAGTCAATCCAACATTTTTTTTCTTATTAGTCCCCATACCCTGAACAAAGTGGGTCTTGTTTTTAATAAGTTGATAATCAAGCAATAATTAGAAGTGATCTAGATAGATTGGTGGGGGGAAGAGAAGAGAAAGACCTGGAAAGGGCTCTTTCAGATTGTGAGATTTGAGCTGAGTCTACAAGGAAGCCAAGGCAATCAAAAAGTGGAGGTAAGAAGTAAGAATATTTCCAGAAACAAGAATAGTCAATGTTAACCACAGCTTCACTTCAGAGGCTGTGCCTGTCTTACAGTGATATAGACAACAATGGATTCTGATCTACTCTGAAACTGACCCTAGGGATCATTCATAGAAGAGAAGCTGATAGGCTACTTACAGCAAGGGGGAGAGGGGGGTGAAGGAGGTGGGAGGGAGAGAGGT
>JAQQSW010022022.1:0-10542 GCA_028646575.1 Pseudocheirus occidentalis
CCAAAAAAAAAAAAAAAAAAAAAAAAAAGATGAGTTCACTTTTGGACATATTGAGCTTAACATGTCTACTGGACATCCTTTGTCACGTCTAATAGGCAGTTGGAAATGTGATCAACAGAGAGGTTAAGGCTGGATAAGTAGATTTGAGATCATCAGCATAAAGATGGTAATTGAATCCATGGGAGCTAAGTGAAGAATATAGAGGGAGGAGAAGAAGGTTGCGTACAGGGCACTGTGGTAGTCCCACAGTTAGTGGGCATTGCCTGGATGAAGATCCAGTGAAGGAGTGAGAAGTAGCAGACAGATAGGTAGGAAGAGAACCAGGAGAGAGTGATGTTCCAAAACCTTAGAGAGAAGAGATTATTGAAAAAAGAAGATTATCAATACTGTCAAAGGCTGCAGAGAAGTCCAGAAGGATTATGTTTTCTATGTAAGAGAAACAAACACAGGCCCCTGCAAAGTTAAGAGTAAAACCTGGATCACTTAAGCCAAAGGCCATGACTTCCAGAAAACTTCCCTCTCCTTCTCCCCAACTCACAACTTCATAGGCTCCACTTTCTTCAGTCTTCGCCTTTCACACTGTGAACAAGAGTTGCATGTATGCATGATGTTTGGGCTAAACGCCTCTTTTGAATATTGCTGTTCTGTTGCCTCCCAGCAAGCATGCTCTATAGTTCCGAACCAGAGGTTCTCTTGGTTCTTTACCCAGGTCCTTCCTTCCTTCATGTTGTTCAAGGCTTCTTAAAAAGTATTGTCTTTGAATCAAAGAATTTTAGAATTTGAAGCAATCTCAGAGACCATTTAGTCTAACCCCTTATTTTACATAGGAGGAAGTTGAGGTCCACAAAAGTTAAATTAAACCCACAGTCACCTGGTAATTTGGTGGCAGAACTGGGACTTGAACCCAGATACTCTGACTCTTGGACCAGCTGGGACCAGGGAAGCTATATGTTTTTAGAGAATAATAATAAAAATGTTAAGAAACGATGGACCTTACAATTCTTGGCTGTCTCTTTAAAGTGAAATAAGTACTTCATTTTATTTTTAGATTTTTTATTATGCATTTAATTTCTAAGATGAACCCCAATATAACCATGCAGTAGAAGTTCTTTACAATGCAAAAATATGCTTAGATGAAATAGCCCTTCAGAACTTGAAAACTACCATGACACAAAGGGACATTGGACAAGAACACGGCATAATTTGTTCTTTGAGGTGTCATTTTATAGGATCAAAGGTCTCTTACCTTTTGGAAGATTGGTTACTTGCACATGTCTGTGCAAGGTTTCACCTTCTTTCCCAAATCCTAAGTGACTATTCAGCTTCCTTGCTAGTAGGAAGGTGGTTTTGTAGACCTTGGGGACTCCGTCTAGACTGGGCTGGAGGTGAGGGAGGAACAAGAAACTTTCTGCAGCTTTCTATGTAGCCTTGTTACCTCTACAATGCTCTGAGCTAGAGTCTGGGTTAAAAAGAATGTTAATTAAGTTAACTTGTTCATTTGGTGATTCAGGTGTTCTGGAATTGGCAAGGAAGGCCAGATTTTTTAAAAGAAGCAGTGCTGGTTCTAGCCAAGGCTAGAATAGTGAATAAATGCTGAAATGTCTTTTTCCCTCTAGTGGATGAGCAGTACTGACTGCCTTGTAATTACAGCTTTCCTCAGTGCCTCTTAGAAGCTCAACGTGAATGTTTACTACACCCTTTCCATTGGGGACATTGGTCTTTTTGTTTTCAGGTGGAGAAAAATTGAGTCATAACTTGAGAGAATGATCTGCCCAAAGTCATGAAACAAAATTAGGAATAGAATCAGGCCATCCATCTAAGTGGTGTCAAACTCAGATGGAAACTAAACCATACGTGAAGATTCCTGTGTTGACTTTGAAAACCCCATGTTAACATTATCTATGTTCTATGTTTTATTGCTTATTTTATTTTATTTATGCCTTATTTATTTTATTATTACATATTTCCTGATTACCCTTAAATCTGGTTTGAGATACTTGAAGAGTGTTGGCCACGTTGATCTGTATATTTGACCCCTCTGATCTGAGAAATTTCTGTTTGTTCTTTTTTCATTTCTCTCACTTGTATATGTCAAAGTAAGCCCAATTTCACATCTTACCCAATTTCAGTGTTTCACGACTGTTTGGCTGAGACCATTTTCTCCAAGGCCATTATTGTTTGGTTAGCCACTGGCCAGGTTACTGTCCAGTATCAGCCCTGCTTTGCTCTAAGAATTAGGGGAAGTTCCAAGGCTTTTCATAGAACATGGTTTTCCTGAATCTCCATTCTTATTTATTCATTGGGTTCCCCGTGGTGACTCTCATGGTTGGCATAAACACGGCTCAGTGGCCAGCTATACTACAGAACCAAAAAGATGAAATGCACATAACAAGCTAATTATAGGATAATGGGCCTGGCTGAAGGAGAGGAATGGGAATTAATAAACAGCTTTAGCGGTCAACTAAGTGCCAAAAGCACCATTATAGCTCCAGGCCCAGGCCCATTATGCCCGTTATACAGCCTGATCACAGACAATACCAGAACTGTTATGTGAACAGCAATCTTGCAACAGGCCCATGGAAACTTTCAGCTTGATGAGGTTTCAGGTTCAGGGAGAGACCTACAGTTATCCCAAAGGATGCTGATGACCCAGGGAGTGAAGTTTGTCCTTCTAAGAGATTCTGTCAACTGTGGTCTTGGAAAGAGGCCAGGAGACATCACATCTTAGAAGTTTGCATAGTTGTTTCCGACAAAATATAGAAGATTAATTTTGCTTTTTTCAGCTGTTTTTATTCACATAATTGTCCTACATAGGCCACTGCTTTACTATAAAGTATAAAGTTTGTACACACACACACACACATACAGAGAGAGACAGACAGACAGGTACAGAGACGGAGAGAGAGAGAGAGACAGAGACAGAGAGAGAGAATATAAAAATGAAAGCCCTGGAGTACTTGACACTTTCATGCTCAGAATTCCCACTTTGGGGAGAGTTTAGTGATTGCCTCAGTCACTATATCTAAGACCGGCTCCAGCAACTCTTTACTTCATTCCCTGGCAATTTTTCCAAATCCATTCAGTTCCCGATTTCCCCCCACCTCCCAACCCTTTTCTATTTCTGAAACCAAAATGTGTCCATACATACATGTGTGTATATATGTATGTGTGTATACATATATACACACACAAACATATGCATATACATATATATATATATATTTATATATAGTCTTCCTATTATAACATAATAAACTCCTTGAGGGCAGGGCTGTCTTCACTTTCTTATTTGTATCCCTAGAGTTTAGCATAGTAGTTGGTAGTTATAAATGCTTTTCCATCCATTCATATATTGTCCATAGTTATTGGTTGCATATTCAGAGGCAGTATGATCTAATGAATTTAAGCTAGGAGTCAGGAAGACTTGGGTTCAAGTCTTGATTCTGACAAGCAAGGTGTGACCCTGGTCAAGTCATTTAATCTTTTAGTGCCCAAGCCAATGCACTAAGACTCTACGTTAGGGGAGTTAGCAGTTTCCATCATTGAAGGGAGTTTTCACGCTTGTATTTCCCTATACCTAGGAAATCATGGACCTGGACAAAGATAAAACCCTCCAAAATCTAATGTGAATTTCCTGACATACCCTCCCAAGCATTCATATATGTGTATGGTCGTTATTTCCTTAATAATACCTAAACAATGAAAGTTTCTGAGGTGGGAGCTGTTGGGTTGGACACAGAGGAAAAGTGTGGCCAAATTTACCAATAAAGAGGAAGCAAATTGTAGAATGGATGAGGAAATGAAACTAAACCATTTGGTGCTCACAAAAAACACATCTTAGATAATCGGATTCAAAGTAAAGGGCTGGGGAAAAATCTGTTATATGCTCAAGCTCAGAAAAGAACAAGTTGTCATCATGATTACATGTAAGACAACAGCCAGCCTCAGCACCTAGAATAGGGACAAGCGGAGAAACAACCTTGGAACTAAAAGCACCATGGAAAATGAAACAATATCAGTATTCAATGTCCATATACTTTATAGCACGTCAATTAAATTCTTTGAGGAAAAGCTTCCTGAAATGAAAAGAAGAACTAGTTTGACACTAATGTCAAATGATATTAGCATTGCAAAACTAACAGAAAAAATGAGTGAAAATGCAATTAGATTTGAATAAAGTGTTGGGCACATTGGATGTGAAAGAACAATGGAGACTTCTGAATAAGATAGAGAATATACATATTTCTCAAGCTTCAGTCCTTTACATGCTGGGGCAGTGGTTCTCAGTCTTCCTGATGCTGCGACCCTTTAATACCGTACCGGTCCTCATGTTGTGGTGACCGCAGTGATCAAATTATTTTTGTTGCTACTTTATAACTGTAATTTTGCTACTGTTATGAATCATAATGTAAATATCTGATCTGCAGGCTGTATTTCCATTGTTACAAACTGAATATAGCCCACAGGTTGAGAACCACTGTGTTAGGGTATAAAGAACACATAAATTCAGAAAGCAAGACATCTTCAACACATACTTTGCAGGCTGTAGCACACTTAAAATGGTATTCAATTAAGGAAATGTAACCAAATGACATAGACCTAAAAGGAGACTGAAACAGAATATGTTAAATAATGAGTGGGCCAAAGACCTAATACCTAGTCATAGAAACAATTGAAACTTAAGTTGTTCTTCAGGGAGTGTGTGTGTGTGTGTGTGTGTGTGCACGCACATATGTGTGCCTGAACATTATATTAACAACAGAGAAAAACAATGAACTGAACAAGAAGTAAAAAAAGTTTAATTAAAAAATAAGCACAAAATAAAGATTTTAAAGATTTAAAGGAAATTTAACAGAATTAGAAACTTTATTAACCTATTAAATAAAATAGCTATTTTTTCAAAGATTAAGAAAATTGATAAGCAAATTGAAAAGGAGATTTTACAACAAATGGAGAGGAAATAAAGAAAATTATCAAATTGCCATGTCAACAAATGGCAACAGAACCGAAAACATATATACATATGTTTATATATATATATATAAACAGCTTTATATATATATATATATATAAGATATATAGCACTGTATCCCCCAAATATTAATTTTGACCAAGCTGTATTTATATCAGAAATACAAGGATGGTTCAGCATTAGGAAAATGATTAGCAAAATAAATCATATTAATAATTGAAAAACAAAAATTACATGATTATATCATCAGATGCCAAACAAGTCTGTACCATAACATTCATTTATGTTAAGAAAAAAAAACACATTTATCTAAAACTTAGAGTTAGCATTATTTTTAATAGAAAAACATTGGAAACTTTCCCAGTAACATCAGAAATGAAGCAAAGATGCTGTCACAGTTGATATCAACATAGTTCTGGAAATGCTGGCTCTCACACTAAATCAAAGGACTGAGGGAATAAACATTGGAAATTAAAGGCCAAGTTATCTTTTTGTGGATGATTTTATGGTTTACTTAGAAAATTCTAAAGAATTAATAAGAATTAATATAATTGCTTTTGTAGACAGTAGGCTGCAACACAAATCTATAAAACCATCAGCATTTCTTACAAATCAAGAAGAAGAGATAAATGCCACTTAAAGTAACCCTATATCAGGGCATTGGCCTACTTACACACAAGACTACAAAATAAATCAGACTACAAAACAATTTTCACAAAAATAAAGGAAGACCCAAATGAGTGACACATTGTATTTAGCTGAATCATTAGACCATACCAATATGAGTAGAATGTTATTGTTTGTTGTAACTCAGTTGTTTCAGTCGTCTGACTTTTCAGTATATTGTAATGGTTTGCCATTTCTTTCTCCAGCTCATTTTACAGATGAGGAAACTGGGATAAACAAGGTTCAATGACTTGCCCAGGGTCACACAGCTGGTATCTGAAGCCAGATATGAACTCAAGAATGTGAGTCTTCCTGACTCCAGACCTAGAACTCTATTCCCTGTGCCACCCAGCTGCCCAATTTGTACAATTTACTGGCGCCCACTTCTGTATTCAGTATAGGACGTTGTATAGACTCGTCTTCCCCAGTTCAAATCTGGCCTTAGACACTTACTAGCTGTGTGACCCTGACAAGTCACTTAACCCTGTCCCCCTGAGTTTCCTCATCTGTAAAATGAGCTAGAGAAGAAAATGGAAAACTGCTCCAGGACGTCTGCCAAGAAAACCGAAATGGGGTCATAGAGTTGGATGTGACTGAAACAACAGCCCCAGCATTTTTTATATGAGTTGGATACCACTGATCTAGGACAGCCCTCGCATTTTGTAGTTGAGGGACAATTGTGATTATATAAAAATGTAAAAGTAACAGCTTTTCCCTAAATAAAGTTACAATACTAGGTGTTGTCCACATTTCAGCTGAGGAAACTGAGGTGCATGGAAGTTAAATGACTTGTTCATAGCAGTGCTGCAGGGGCACACAGAGTGCCAAGTTCTCTTTCCTCTCTTCTCGGTGTAATACTGCCTCTCTGTGGTAACAACAGGAAAGCACCATGACCTAGAAGACAATTTCAGTCCCAAACACTTCTTAGCTAGGGCTGTGACCTTGGGCGATCCTTATCCTTGCTTAACCTAAGTTTCTTCATATGTCACATGTGGAGGTGGGACCAGAATGCCTCCCACTTCCCCTCAGTTCTAAATATATGATCAGAAAAGAACTTCAACTTGCAGTCATGTAGATTTGCAATTGATGTGAATACCAAGTTGAGGGGAACAGATCCTAACTCATCCGTCCCTAATCTCATTCATCCTTTGCCCTGCTAAATCCTCAGTCTTTTTTCCAGAGTCCTTGCCTGGTATCCTTGCATGGATGCCAGTGGAGCACATGCTCTGTGTATCTGTTACCATTTGCTTTTGCTATGTAATCAATCTAATTATGAAATCAGCCTAATTATGGGATCAGCCTAACTCCTTTCTAGGCTGGCATGTTTTTACCGATGTCCCCCACTCTTGTTTTTGTGCCCAGTTCTTCACTGGTAAAGGGATATTGCCTATTCCCGCCCACTATGCATGTCATGGTCCTTTGAATTTTGTGCTTTTGAGGTGGTTTTCAGAGAGAGGTGTTTCAGTAAAATGGCAGAAATGGAAACTGCATGGCAGAGATCATGTTTTGTCCATCTATGTAGCCCACCTAGCAGCACCTGAGACAATGCCTTACTCATATTAAAAATTCAACAAATATTGAATTAATGAATCTCCAGCATACAATAATAAACACATATATTAATATTATGTACTCATGACTCACGTTTAGTACTTAATTGATTACAAAGTATTAAACAATATAAGTATTCCCATTTTATAGGTAAAGCTCAATGAAACTAAGGGATTTACCTACAAATAGCTTGTAATGGCAAACCTAAGCTTCTAGTTCCATTTTTTCTGACTCCAACTCCAGTAATCTTCCCTCTATAACACATTTTCACTCCCGCATATAGTGATATAATAATAATGAAGGACAGTTGGCTTATTTCATTAAATACTTTTTTTCCAGAAAGGTTTTTTGCTTATTATGTGCAAGACATTGCATGAGGTGCTTAGGATGCAAAAACAACCAAAAAAGCCCCTGACTTCAAGGAGCTTCTATTTTAAGGTCCTATGTACCATGAATATTGTGGGCATATCTTGGTGAGATACCAAATCTGTTCCTTGGAAGACTGAACATAGCACTCAGAAGAATCTTTTGGAAAGCTCTTAGCTTGTCACTGTATCTCCTGTACAGATCCACCCATATGTAATATAGTGGTATAATACATGAATGTCAGTAGTCGGGAGTACTTTGGTTTTCCATTCTCTACTTGAACTAAATTTCTTATTCCCCTCTTCTCATAAACCTATTTCTTTATAGATTCAGTCTGGTTTCTTTTAAGCTTTAGACCCATATTTGTTCCTAGGTTACCTTAGAAAGTGTTAGCAAATATTTTTTTCCTTTCCCTGTTAGATTCCTTTCTGCTACTAGGGTGATGGAGCTGGGAAAAAAACACCATCCGTGATCAACCATGTATTTTGGTTTTTTCTCTTCACACCAGATGGGAGGCATTCCAGACTATGGTGTCTGAGTGTCGGAAGGCAGTGGACTCTGCACTCAGTGTGCACAACTATTGTGTGGACTGTGAGGAGACAGGCAAGTGGATTCTGGACAAGACAGAGGTGGTAGAGTCAACAAAGGATCTTGGGCGGGACCTAGCAGGAGTGATTGCCATCCAGCGGAAACTTTATGGACTAGAGCGGGATGTGGCTGCTATCCAATCGCGGATGGGTGCTCTAGAGCGGGAGTCCCAGCGACTGATCCAGGAGCATCCTGAATTGCAGGAGAACATTGGGAAACGGCAGGCTTACATTGAGGAGTTGTGGCAGAAGTTGCAGCAAGCCCTGAAGAGTCAGGAAGCATCCCTAGGTGAGGCCAGTCAGCTGCAGAAGTTCCTGCAAGACCTCGATGACTTCCAGGCATGGCTGTTCATGGCACAAAAGGCTGTGGCTTCAGAAGATGCACCTGACTCCCTGCCCGAGGCTGAGCAGCTCCTCCAGCAGCATGCAGCCATCAAAGATGAGATTGATGGACATAAAGATGACTACCAGAATGTCAGAGTTTCTGGGGAGAAGGTGATCCGGGGCCAGACTGACCCAGAGTACCAGCTCCTGGGCCAGAGGCTTGAAGGTGTGGACACAGGCTGGGATGCCCTCTGCAAGATGTGGGAGAACCGAGGCCAGTTCCTTTCCCAGTGCCTTGGTTTCCAGGAGTTCCAAAAGGATGCCAAACAGGCAGAAGGAATCCTGAGTAATCAGGTATAAAGAAGGAGGTGGCAGAGGGGTAGAGGGACAAAAGAAGACATCTTTTGGCAGCAAGGGGAGAGACTGAGGATGTCTTTATTAGTTACTGGGATTGAGTTTCTCCCCCTGAATCCTCCCTTTTCCTAACCATACTTAGTTTTTCCATCCCCACGTGTCAAGCTGACCGTCACTCCTCCTCCTTTAGTCTCTTAGAGTAGGGGAGCCAAGATAGTGACCTAAATTTATCCCTGAATGGTTTAACATCCCATATTATAAGACCCACAAAAGTATTTTGGGAAATACAGTGAAGGACTTGAGCCTTTAGAATTTTCCTGGCCGCCACTCTTGTTTGGCTTCATACCCCCACCCTGGGATTTGCTCCAATAGGAATATACTCTTGCTCACCTGGAGCCTTCAGATTCATTAGAAGCTGCAGAAGCTGGGATCCGTAAGTTTGAGGATTTCTTGGTGTCCATGGAGAATAACCAGGACAAGATCTTGAACACTGTGGCCTCTGGGAACAAGCTGGTCGATGAGGGAAACATCTACTCCGACAAAATTAAGGAAAAAGTGTTGCTGATCGAGGACAGGTAATGCAATCCTTGGGGGAGGCCTATCAGGTAAAAAGTTGGATTAGATAACCCTTAAGGCAAGAATACTTAATCTGGGGTCTGCAGATTTCAGGAGCCTGTAAACTTTGATAGAAAAATATTCACCTCTATTTTCACTAACCTCTAACTGAAATTTTATATTTCTTGCAGTAATGAAAAAGGGATCCATGACACCAAAAGGGTGAAGAATCCCTTCTGTGAGGCCTGCTAAGGGGCACAGTGGATAGAGCTCTGGCCCTGAGGTCAGGAGGAACCAAGTTGAAATCCAGCCTCAGACACTTATTAGCTGTGTGACCCTGGACAAGTCACTTAATCCTGTTTGCCTTAAAAAAAAAAAAAAAAAGGAGAACCTCTTCTATAAGGTCTAATATTCTAATATTTGGTCACATAGATGTTAATAGTAATTAGCATAATTACTATTACTAAAAATAGTAATAGCTAGTAAGGAGCTAACAATATTGCACCTACTATGTGCCAGGCAGTGTGCTGTATGCTTTATAATTATTATCTCATTTGAGCCTCACAACAACCCTGGAAGGTAAGTTCTGTTATTGTGCTCATTTTACAGATGAGGAAACCGAGGCAAATAGGTTATGTGACTTACCCAGGGTCACACAGCTTGTAAGGCCAAATTTGAACTCTAGGCCTGGCATTCTATTCCCAAGACCTTCGCAATAAATCAATGGAAGGAGACTGTTTTTCCTATGTTTTTGTGACTCTCTCTTGACCATCTTTCCTTCTAGGCATAAGAAGAATAACGAGAAATCCCAGGAAGCGGCGCTTCTCCTGAGAGACAACTTAGACCTTCAGAATTTCCTACAAAACTGTCAGGAGGTAGTACTCTAGAAGAAGGGTTTCAAGAATTATCTAGGATTAAAGGACTTCCTCACCCCCTGAACCCAACCCCAAAACCTTTAAAATCCCTTCCAAATCTATTAAAAAATATGTGATTGTACAAGGGAGAAAAAAACCCAGAAGAAGTCCCAAACACTTGACCACCTGTCATTTCAGATGGCCTCTGGCAGTCTTGCTTTTTCTTCTGGTTTCATATTGTCTCCAGGAAAAGTAGCCTGATAGAAAGTTCAGGACCTTTCTGATGACCCGATTTGAAGGGAATTACCTGCTT
>JAQQSW010022023.1:0-10541 GCA_028646575.1 Pseudocheirus occidentalis
AATTGGAGGAAATTAACTTATTAAATAAAAAAGGTCTTAGGTAGTGGCAATTGAAGTTAATGGGATGAAGAAATAGAATTTAGCTTCTTTCTGTGCATGATTCATCTGGAGAAGGGGCATCAGGAAATGGGTGAGGTTAAGTTATATAGGGTGATGATTTCCGTAAATATCAAAGTTAGAGGAATTCTCAGAGGTCACATACTTCAACCCACTATCTTCCAGATGATGAAATTAAGTCTAAGGAAAGGAAAGTGGTATACCCAAGACGACACAGTAGTTTAATGCCAGCATCAAGATGCAAAACGTGTCTTTATGATAGTGTTTAGGACTTATACTCAAACATCATAATGTTGAACTTTGCAGATACTCTTACTATTGCCATCTGACAGAGGGGTATAAATAGCATCATCAGTAAGTAGATATGTTACAACAGGAATAAAAATAAAGAATGCTACTTAATGGATATGAGGAAGAAGTGTGGAATTCACAGTTTCTTTTGGATCTGATACATGTCACTAAAGAAGTACTGAAAATCTGACCTTTCCCAAGAACAATACAGTAGTTTTGCTGAGGATTATCTGTATTAAAACTGAAGGGAAAGTGAAAGAATGGAGTCAAAAGGGTCCTGATTGATTCTAGTTATTTAACAAGATACAGTCACATTTCTTTCTTTCTTCCTTCCTTCCTTTTGTCTTTTTTCTTTCTTTCTTTCTTTCTTAATCAACCTTTCAGAGGTAAGGTTGAACAGAAACTATATACCTTCTGGAATCAATCATGTCCATTGAGTAAGAACAGTGGACAAATTCAAAGTGCTTATTATAAAAGGGAGAAACTGACAGAATAAGGGAAGAAGAAATTTTGTCTCTAGATTTGAAACTTTAAACTTAACTAAGAAAGGAGTTATCAAGGAAAGACCTTGGTAGTCTTGGAATCATAAAAAAGAGATTATATACTTAGAGTAATCCACAGCGGATAGAGTATTCTCCTAGAGTCAGGAAGATTCATCTTTCTGAGTTCAAATCTGGCTTCAGATATTTACTAGCAGTGTAACCCTGGAAATATACTTAACCCTATTTTGCCTCAGTTTCCTCATCTGTATAATGAGTTGGAGAAAGAAATGGGAAACCACTCCTGCACCTTTTCCAAGAAAACCCCAAATGGAATCACAGAGAATCAGATACAACTGAAATACTCA
Organism: Pseudocheirus occidentalis; assembly: GCA_028646575.1. Lineage (NCBI taxonomy): Eukaryota > Metazoa > Chordata > Mammalia > Diprotodontia > Pseudocheiridae > Pseudocheirus > Pseudocheirus occidentalis. The sequence goes on from JAQQSW010022023.1 coordinate 1,196, forward strand.
ACAATAACAAGTCTGAGAAAAGATTAAATTTTTCCATACTTTCCATTCTGAATGTCTATTTATACATACTATAAAATAATCTGCTGATTTTAGTAAATCAAATTTTGACTGAACCACAAAGAGGACAAGAGTAAAAAAATTTTATATATGCACTTAGTAAACACACACACACACACACACGCAATCACACACTCCCACACTCCCTTACATATAGGGTACATACACACAATCACATGTTCAGGGTTAGGAATTTCCCCTAACAGGGAGTTAAAAGAGATTGTAATTGAGCATAAAATCTTTTATCTTAAGTAAACTCATTAACATCTAATAGAAGGAACCCAGAGAACACCAGAGGATATTGCATAATTTAAAATATGGAAATTATCAAAACAGAATGGTATAAATCTTTGAGGCCAAATCACAATGATTTATAGCAAACACAATCAACGCATGCCACTAATTTACTGGAAAAGGAACAGAAAGTAAATCCTTAAGCTCATTCACTTACCTCCTCATCTAGTTACACTTATTTCCCTGGGTACAAAAGATCTGGAAATAACCAAATTAAAACTCTGTTTCTTTATCATGTTCCCTTGAGTTTTAAAGTCTAATAAGGTGAATGGAGCACAGTCTAGAAACATCCACAATTAGCTTTCTTTAAGGACTTCCTAGAAAATGTTAATTCACCTTGACATGATATTTATTTGTGATCAGAAAGCATTCGAATATTAAGCCTTTTTCTTAAGCTAATCATCACTTAGAGGGTTTCCCAAGTGTACAAATTCACTCACTGGGGTTGTACTCATAGGATTAAAAGGACAAATTATCTGTTATAAAAAAAATGGAGGAAAAACATAATGAATGCAGAAAGGAAGAACGAATGCTTTCCCCTTGAGCTTATCTGGAGGATTCAGTTCACTGCAGGATGAAACATTATTTAAAAACTTCTTAAATGACCAACTTTTAGATAAATGGATGCCAATGAAGAAAACTGAAACTGGACTAGTACTGGTGACTTGGTAGAAAGCATAATTTCTCAAGATAATCCAGTTACAATATTTGCAAAGGTGGAAAACTGAATTGTTGCTCGGATGTCTCAAGGAGACATGATGGGAGTCTTAAAGTAGATGACTGATATAATTTGTATCTTAATGCCCTATGTAAATGCCAGTTATACTATATATTATGCAGTCATGAGGTATTGAGTCTTCTGAAGATTTCATTCCCTAAGCCTTCTACTAGACTCCTGTTAAGCTCAAGTAATATTTATACAGAGATTCTAGATTGTAAATGTAAATAACTGTTTTCCAGTCAGGCTAACGGGGTGAGGTATGAGTGAGTGGGAATATATTCACAAAAACTTTAAAGCTGAATCTACATTAAAGTAATATAATAATAATAAATAATAAAAATATTATTAATAGTATATAAACAATGAAGTAAAATAATTTCATAAGGATAATGAATAAAACAAATTGATTTCTGAAGTATAAAGGGTTGCATTGAAAGTTTAAGAATTGACTTTATTTGGCAGGACTATGCATTGAGCAGATCTTAGTTCTTATAAATCCAAGAAAGCCAGGAAAACTGTACATAAAAGCTAAAGACAATGTATTTGAGGAACAACATAGAATTGATCTTAGATTTAGAGTTAGAAAAAATGCACAATCTGCCTTAACACAAGATAATCCCTTTTATACCATACTCAAGAAGTACTCATTAAAATGTTACTTGAAGACCTCTTGTCAAGGCAAGAAAAAGATGCTGCTGTCAGGGTAAGCTTATCTCTTCTAATCTCATCACCATGCCGCTAATTCAAGCCTTGATTTACACCTTCTCCATCAGTTTCCTTTGGCAGATGTAGTGTTCCAATGTCTTCCTTTATAAGGGCCAGAAATAGGACTTTTGAGGACTCAACCAGCCTATTTTTCACCTGCTCAGGATAGTTTCAAATGCATGAAACAAGATGCCTCTGGCTGGGGACCCTTTCTCTCCCCATTCACTTTCTTAAATCCTTTTGTATGCTAAATCCCTCAGTTAGATTGTAAGCTCCCGGAGGGTAGGGGATATTTTTCTTTTCATTAATTATATCCCTCGCTCTAAGTACAGTGGCCTGGCATGGAGTAGGTATTTAATAAATGTTTATTGGATTGAAATATACTTTAAACATCTGTTCCATATTGAAATTTATCTTCAGTGATGGGGCATTGTTGTTTAAGAGAACTGACAGGTCTTCCATTCACTTGAGGGGTCAACCATTATGCCTCATACTTTGTGAAGACTGATTTTATGGCCAGGAAAGCATGCTGTCCTTATCATAATTGCAAGACTGCTGGCAGATGACAACAAAATAATGCAACTAATAAATAGAGAATTCAGAACCAGTTGAGGACTATGAAGAACATAGCTCCACCATACCCCACACAAAATACAACCATTTCAAGAGGCTGTTTGAAAAATTGTGTGAGGAAGATGTGGATAACATCAGTTTTTAGGGTAGGAAGAGGATTGTAAATAAGATTTTAATAAAAGTTCTCCCTTTTAAGAACCTACCAAGTTGCTAAGCTACAAAGTATATTATGTTATGCTTTTAAGAGTAAGATAACAACAAATTGGAGAGTAGAAAACACAACTATGAAGCACTTCCCATTTTCCAGACAGATGGCTGGTTTCCTTTTTGGAAGTAAAAATCTAAAGGTTGCTACTGACATATTTTAAACATGACCATCTAAGTAGTAATAAGATTTTGAAAATGCACATTGATTGCTGGGTAATAGTTTTTGTCTATATAGCTAATTTCTTTCACCTACTCAAAAATTATAGCAACATAAATCTATTCAAAGACCTATAAGAATAGAGTTTAGGATTCCTATGACTTTGAAATCCACTGATCCATGCCCTTGAATGAACTGCACATCAGGCCTTTACAACTCAGTTAATTCATTTTACAGTTTCCATAATGTATATGATTTCCAAAGGTATTGCATGTTTATTACTGAGGTCAGGACATGATATATGATTTGTTAGTACAAGACAAATTCAAGAAAATATCTAACATACTATGTTTTAAAAGTCATTTTATTCTAAAGCTTTTCAAATTATTACTGTTAGTTCAACATACTACCATTTTTAGAATGTGTTATATTGGAGAGAGCACCCAGGACAATCTGAGTTCTAAGATGGCCTTAGACACTTATTTTAAGTATGACTAGGACAAGTCAGTTAAACAATATCTGCCTCATTTCCTCAACATAAAAAAACCAGATAATAATTAGCACCTTTCTCAAAGGGATGGTATTAGAGAAAAATCAGATGATTTTTTCTAAAGTTTTTTGAAGATAGTACATTTGATCTATTCATCCATCCATTCATCCATCCATCCTTCCTTCCTTCCTTCCTTCCTTCCTTCCTTCCTTCCTTCCTTCCTTCCTTCCTTCCTTCTTTCCTTCCTTCCTTCTTTCCTTCCTTCCTTCCTTCCTTGCTTCTGTCTCGTTCCCCCATTCTATGCTTATTTCCCTCTCTTATTTCTCTTTTTAAAAGAAGGTAAAATATTTGAAGACCAGTATGATTTAATAATTATCTTTTTATTTAGAACAGTGAGAATTATGTCTGACTTTTGTTACAGACAATAAAAATTTACTTATCAAAAATTATTTGATTTTCAATTTTATATGTAGTCAAATGTGACTTGAGAAGGGATTATGCTGCTTGTGCTGCTTGAGAAGGGATACATTCCCTTTTTAAAATTTATTTTTAATTTATGAAATAACACAAGCATTTCCATAACATAGTGTAATAAAAAGATGTAAATCTATTATGTACAATTTGCTATTCCTTTTGAATATATAACAAAATTATCATGTAATTTCCTTTGTTTCTCTCCTCCCTCCATCCTGTCTTAGAGATGCAGAAAATTGGGAAGAATTTTTAGAGAAAGTTTCTTAGGTGGGGGTTTCATTTCTCAAATATATAGAGAGCTTTGTCAAATGTATGGGAACATGAGTCATTTCCAAATTGATGAATGGTCAAAGGATATAAAAAGAAAGCTTTCCAGTGAAGAAATCAAAACAATTTATAGTCATAGGAATCATTATTGATTAGAGAAATGCATATTGAAACAACCTTGAGATACAATTTTAAAACATCACAATCACTGTAATAATATAGGATTTTCTTGACCTTTATTGGTGACTGTAGTTTATGACAGGGAAGTCTTATTAGTTCTCCAGAAATTCTCCATGAATTAAAGTGTTAATTTGAAAATTGGAAGTCCTCCCTGGCAGACATACTGTGATTTAGTCAAGTCCTAAGTGATGTTGTCTCCAGAGGCCACCATTATGGGAACATTTAAGATAGAATCTTGGTACATTACCTATAAATACAGGTAAGGAAGACATTCTGAACCCTTCTTCATTACTTCTATTTGAATAGTGATCCTGATTTCTACCTCTTTACTGAGAAATCCCATTATTAGACAAAAGCCCAAAGAAGGTAAAAGACAGAAAGGTCAAACTGATGAAAAGCAATATAATATACTGTGTTAATTTTTTTAAATAAACACATTCAATGTAACTACATTTTATTTAGGGAATGACTAAAAGAATTATAGTATATAAAGTTATTAAGATATTATCATGCCATAACAATTGATGACTAAAGAAATGAGAGCAATTCCTATGAATTCCAAATAAGACCTATATACAAACTTATGGAAAGTGAACTATGTAGACTTAGGAAAATAGTATTCAAAAAACCCAATAATGTGAATGACTACAATAAATGGTAGGTCAAATCTGATTTTCTGAGTTCAAATCTAGCCTCAGACACTAACTGTGTAACCTTGGGCAAGCCACTTAATCCTGTTTATCTCAGTTTCCTCATCTGTACAATGAGCTAGAGAAGGAAATAGCAAACCACTCTAATATCTTTGCCAAAAAAACACCAAATGGGCCATGAAGAATTGGACATGACTGAAATGACAATAACAACAATCTATCTATGTGGAGATATATATATATATATATATATATATATGTAGATACACTCCTCCCCTGACATGTATATGCACCAATAAAAGATATCCTACAAAAGATAGATTTACCCAGAAATGGTCAAACCAGAAGAAGGTAAGCAAAATATAATGTCAACATTGGAAACTGAGGAATGAATAAGAAAAACTTATGGTTATTTTGTGTACTGGAAAAACATAATGTCCATACAAGGCATTTGGATTTTTTACTCCAGATTTGTATTTCAAATACATGCAGAACTGAGAGTTTGGGGATTCCACTCACAAGTACAGACCAGAAACTCATTTGTAATTTATAAAGAACTGCCTAGCAGTGAAGGAGGCTTGACCATGATCACACAGCCAGTATATGTTAGAGGGAGGGTTGAAACCCAAATATTCCTTAATCCATCATGCCTGGTGCTTTATTAACTACACCAAGTTCTTGTTCAAGCATTTATAAAATTCCTTTATTGTCAAAAATTCATAAAACAAGACCACAAACTTATTCCAGTCTCACAAAAAGAATATTACTTTCTGTTTTCTTCTTTCAAGTAATTAGAATTTTTATTTTCTACTGTAGTTTATTGTTAGTATTTCATTCTTTATGAATCCTTACCAGTTTCATTATGAATGATTGGAATGACAGTGGCTCAGAAAGAAATCAACATCTTTCTGCAAGAGAAGATTTCAATATGTCAGAGTGGGTGTGTATAGGGTTATACAAGGAAGAGGTAGGTAAAAGGGAAAGTTAAGAAAGGAAAGAGGTGACAGTAACTGTCTTACTCAGTTCAAGTAAATCAAAATTTTCTTTGTATTTTAAATCCAGGTACCATATTTATTGATGCTTGTGAATGTAACAGAAATCACCCTGCTAATTTCCTCCTTGACTCTTTGTACAAGACTCCAGCCACAACAAAAAATTCCTTAGGATTTTAGCAAAGAGAAATAGCTTTAAATTCAAAATAGACTAACTAATCTTGTTCAGGAATCTACACCTTAGGTTTAGAACACATTTGAGCAGCTTTTCATGGATCATTTTAGAGAGCTAAATGGAAATAGTGCTGTGCCTTCTGTGCTCCATCACACATATGCCCCACTCACAGATGACTGCATTTTCAATGTATGAAAAGAAACAGTGATAACCTTCCCACAACATCACAGCAAACTCTCCACAGCATGACACCTAAAGCCATTCTACTATGGGAAGCATTAAAAACAATCATAAGGAAGAACTTCTAGGGAGCAACAGATCAGGATACAACAACTCATAGCACGCTATGCTTCTGTAACATAGAAATCTTTCTTGAAGATTTTCCTCTGTGAAAGGTCAATTCAGCCACTTTTATGAATACCAATAAAAAGAACAATCATTAGATCACAAAGGAAGATATTAAACACAACTCTTATACTTGGGAAAGCTATTGTTAAGTGCTAGAATAAATGTTAGAATGAGTGTTAGAACTGTTAATTCAAAATTAACTTTGATCATGCTCCAGAACAGTGTTTGACTTACGGAAGGTGGTATAGAACTCCTGCAAACTGAGGGAACCATCATTGTTGTAGTCATCAAATCGAAGTAGGTCTTCTAGTGAACAACCAAGAAAGTCATTTTCCAGAGCTCCTTCTTTCATAAACTATTGAAAACAGAAGACAAAGGTACATAGATTTAGAGTATATCTCAGAGAGAATAGGAACATCATGGGAAACATTACAAACAGAGAAAGGGAATGAAATATCAAACCAAGAGAAGCAACGTTACAAACCCAAAAGGTCCACCTAAAAATTGGCAAGAATTTCAAAACTTTCTTGCTCATAAGCATTTCAAGGATCTCTCTGAGGGTCACTTATAAAGCCTTATTATGATATTATGATAGTAAGTGAGAATAGAAGTCAATCCAGGGTCAGGTTACATAGGAAGAAAAATTTCAGAGATGGGGGTTTGTCCAAAGCTAGATATTTTGTTAGAAGTACAGAGATAAAACTCTGATCTCCCAAATGCCAAGGACAGGTCTTTGTTCCACTACAATGTGCTCCCTATCTCAGAAATATAATTTGAGACACAAAAGGTAAATTGCAAATCATCCTCTATTCAAAGAACACTTAGAGCAGATAGTATAACTTCATATATCAAGAACATAGGATGAAAACCTTCTGGAGTGAACTTGACCAGCTCTTGTCCTGAAGGTGTCAAACATTCTAAGTACCACCACATATATCTCTTACCCAAGCTACAGGCAGTGAAGAAGAAATAGTCCTCTCTCTCTATAACACTACCCCTGTTCGTTGTTTACCACAACTCTACATTTACACTATCATATTATGAATGAAAGCTTTCTGGTTTTTGGTTACATACCATCCCCCACATAGAATGAATTTCCTTGTAAAAGTTTTCTCCAAGTGGGCTAAATCAATAGCTTATCTAATTTTGTACTTTCCTCACACAAGCATAAGGGGATACATGACTGTTTATTGAAAGAATAACATATAAGAATATTAAGAATTCTTATCAGAGCAAATCCTTTCCTTTAATCCTTGATCCTTTAACATTTTTGAATTCATCATCATCTTACTGTATATATTATAACAATTTTTCTGGAGGAAATTTCACTGAAAATTTAAGTGGCTGCCCACTGAAGAGGATGAAAGATGAAGCAGGGTTCTTGTTTTATGCCAGAGGGGTGATGAACTTAAAATAAAGAATAAAATACACATTTGTAGATGTGGCCAACATGGGAATATTATTTGATTGAATATGCGTATTTTAAAAAGACTCTTCATTTCCTTTACCTTTACTCAATTATATATGAAGGGGAAAAAGGAAAGTGGGAAAGAGACAATAGATGTTTTTAATGTAAAAATTAATAATAATAAAAATAATACACTGGGGTGGAAGTAGGATGGGGATTTTTCTATTGTACAACAGAAATCTGTTTGCCATTTTTTTTTGGCAGATGAAATTTTAGATTCTAGCTCTGCCATCTATTTGGCCTTAGGAGAGTCTTGGTAACTTTCTGGGGCTCATTTTCCAGTTTGATAAAACATAAACTGTTTTAATAGTGGGGTTTTGTGGGCATTATTTTTCAGCTGTAAATCTTGATAGACAAAGACTTACTATGGTCCAAAGACCAAAGGAATTAGGTTGTGCCTTCCCCAAATATGTATCACTTTGGGGCTCATTGAGGATCTAATTATTTGATAACTAGAAACTGAAGGATATGAAATTAACCAAAAAATAAATTAATCACATAATCTGAGGAGAGATTAGAGCTGAAAAGTACTAGCAATAGTAAAAGGTAAGAGATGGAAATGCAGTTGTTTAGCATGAGAATTTAGGAAGAAAATAAAAATTATTCCTTATGTAATGAGCTTTGTGTAATAGAAAGCACTGAATTGGATGCTAAAACCAGAATATTTTCAGTGAGTCAACAAATTCATAATTAATTAGGAAGATCCTCCCTCCTTTGATGCTTTATGTCATTCTTGTCAGTAGTGTGATTATAAACATTTCACAACAAGCTCTCCAGGTTAATATAAATATGTTCAACACATATTACAGTATAATTTACATCTTGAAATTTTTCTTCATGGTTTTCTTAGGACCAGATATCATGAAAACAATTAATCAAGCACTGACTGAAATGATTTGCTCATTTCAGAGGTATAAATGCTTATATACTTGACAGAGTTTAATTGGACTCCAATATGAAACTGAATTTCTTGTTTGTGATTTTCCTTTAAAAAGAAAAACAAAGGATGCAGAATACTGGAAGAAGATGGAGTCTCTGTTGATCAAATAACTAATAGACAGAAGGTGGAGCTGGAAAAGACATTAGACATAATCTAATACTCCTCCATTTATTTTGTAGGTAATGAAAATGAGGTCCCCAAATGAAAAGGGTGGTGGAAGAGGACATGTGTAATAAATAGCAGCATTGTGACTAAAATTTTAGTGTTTTATGGATCTGGGCTCTTCATTATGATATCACAGACATAGCATAACTGTATTATAGCAAAATAGTTTAAAATTTTTTAAGATAGCCTTGGTAGTAATTTGGAGATATATAACCAGAAATAAAATTATATATAATATAATAAAGAAATATTATGTAATAAAGAGAAATTCTATCAGGATTTTAGGCTTTCAAAACATTTTATATGGCATTACATTTGACCCTCACAGCAAGCCTGTGAATAGAGCGCTGTTATTATTATTTTTTGCAGATGAGGGAAAACAAAAACAGAACCATCAAGGCTCACATAGCTCACAAGTACCTGAGGTAAGATTTGGATTCAAAATTTTCTGATTACTGAACATCCCTATACATTTCCCTACAC
>JAQQSW010022024.1:0-10541 GCA_028646575.1 Pseudocheirus occidentalis
TGTGGGAGCTGCGGGACCTTGCTGCTTCTACACCTCCATCTTGGCTCCGCCCCCCAGTGGTTTTTTTTCAAGGAGATATTTCAGATTGCTTTCTATTTTTTCATTTGTTTGTAACTGTTTAATAGTATCTTGGTTTCTCATAAAGTCATTAGCTTCCACTTGTTCCACTCTAATTCTGAAGGAATTTTTCTATTCAGAATGCTTTTGAGATTCTTTTTGCATTATGGAAATTCGACTTTTTAAGGCATTCTTCTCCTCATTGGCCTTTTGGGCCTCTTTTGCCATTTGAGTTAATTTGTTCTTTAAGGTTTTTTTTTCTTCAGTCAGGTTGTTGACTCTCTTTTTATTGTTTTCTCACATCATTCTCATTTCTCTTCCCAATTTTTCCTCCACTTCCCTTATTTGGTTTTCAAAGTCCTGTTTAAGTTGATCTATGGCTTGTAGACAATCTTCATATTTATTGGAAGCATTTGGTGTGTGAGTTTTGACTGTGTTGTCTTCCTCCTGATCCATGCTTTAATCCTTTTTGTCCACAAAAAGGATTCTAGAGTTTTATTGCTGTTCTTACTTTGCTTCCTTTTCTTCATGTTGGTCAGTCAATTAATTGCTTGATTTTTTAGCTCTGTGGAACTCTGCTTCTCAGGGAGAAAGCTCTGTCCCCAATTGCTAGGATTTTCACAGCTGCTGGAGCTATCAGGTGGGTGCTGAGCCCCCACTAGCTTTGGCTCACTGAAAGTGTTCTCCAGGACCACCACCTAAGACCACAATCTGGATCCAGGCTGCTCAATGCAAGAGCCCTTGGCCCTGATCAATCACCTTGACCACCCTCAATCCATAGGCCAGGAGCTCTGAAGCTTCCCAGTCGAGGCAGTTGCCACTTACAGCCATTCCTGCTGCTTCCTGCTGCTTCCTTGCCCTGGGTGCAGTTTGGCTGGGCTTTTCTCCCAAAATTTACCTTGACTTCTACTGACTTTTCTCTTAGCCTTTTTTCTTCTGGCTTGATAAATGTGGAAACTGCTCCACTTGGTGCAGATCCGCTCTCCTTTATACTCCTCCTGTGGCTCCTCCCAACCGCCGTTGGGCCAGGCTGCAATTTTCAGGCTGTGCCAGCCTTGGCTCCCAGCATGCCCCGATGAGCCCCCCTGCTGCGCTACCTTCAGCGAGAGATCTGTTTTCTGAATTTTTGTGAGTTTTGGAGCCCTAAAATTTGTTTAGAGTCGTGTTTTATGGGTATCTAAGGTGGCTGTGTGGGAGCTGTGAAACTTTTCTGCTTCTACACCAACACCCTGGCTCTGCCCCCCCCAGCTGCCAAACTTTTAGAAGCTTCAATTACTGTTTATACATCAAATTCCTTTCTGTCTTTTTACCTTTAGAACCATCATCAACACAACTGACAGAACGTATCAGTCCACTCCCCTATGACTCCATTCAGCACTGTTACTTTCCACACTAAAGTGTTACATTGACAAAATACTCCCAAGCTATATTGTTTCCACTTATTAGGATGAAAGATCCTTGAGGGCAGGAACTGTCTTCCCATTTATATTTTTATCTTCAGTACCTAGCATGGGAGTTGGCACAAAGTAAGTGCTTAATATTTTACTATCTATCAATTTATTCAATCCTTTAATTTTTCTTTAAGGAATGACCTCCCTATTCCTTTCAGATTCTTGACTTAGATAAGGATTTTATCTCTATCAGATTCTTTGCCCAGGTCCCAAGCTTTTAACAATAGTAAGAGAGTCATTCTTAAGCAGATAATGCTTTCAAGCATACATCTGATATCTGAGTTGAATTTTTTAGTGGTTGAAGGAAGCGGAATGGCATAGATTGGATCTCTCCATTGAAGATCTTACTTTCACTTCTAATCTCTGATGGTTTGGCTAAAACTATTCAGTCTTCACAATAGAGGATGCCAATCCCACAGTTTTTGAGAGTTCGAAGGATCTAAAATTTTGCAGTTTCCAAAACTGATCCAGACTAAAAATGTCATTATCTTTTCCCTGCCTACCCACATTCTTGATTTTTAGGAAGAATAGAATTTGAGAGAGAGAAGAGATGGGATATCATATCATTTGATAAACACCTAGTAGACCAAATTGACAGGAAAACAGATCTCAGGGTGGAGAATAATGTGAAATTAGTCTGGAAATGTGGGGCGATGACAGATTATGAAGCATTTTAAATGTGTGGCTCAGGAGTTTTTTTGTTTGTTTTATCCTAAAGACAATAGTCACATATTAATGATTTCTGAGCATGGGAGTAACAAATCTTTTTAGGAGTTTTCATTGTAAAAGCATATGGAGAATGAAACACAAGGAGGGACAGAGAAGAAAGGAAGAAAAATTAGGCAAGTTAAAAGAACCAGTTAAGGGAAAAGGTGAATAGAATCTGTGCCACAATAGTATCTGGGAAAGTAGATAGAAGCAGACAGATGTAAGACATTATAGAGGTTAAATCAATAAGAATAAACAACTGATTGAATGAAAATAATGAGACAGGATAGAGATAAAGATGACTTGGAGTTCTGAAACCTAGGGATCTAATATCATGGTGGTGTCCTCCAAAGAAATAGTAGATGTTAGAAGCAGTTTAGCTTTAGTAAGAAGAAGTAATGAGGATTCTTTTGGATATGTTAAGTTTTAGATAATAATTGAAATATCCAAGTGGAGATATGCAATATTGGATAGCTGAAGGTGAGTAATAGAGTTCAGGAGATTAGAATCAGATATCCATATTTGAGGATCATTTGCATAGAACTGCTAACTGATGAGCCAAAAAAAGAGGAAAATTTGAAAATTGAAAGAGGAATAGAAAAATTAGGAAAATGTGTAGAATTGATAAATGATAGTCTCTTTAAAGATTAATATAATCAATAAACCTAATTGAAAAGAAATAAAAGCAATTTAGCAATAAAAAACAGAGTAAAATTATACAAAGAACAAAAAAAATCAGCAACCATAACAGAATTTTAAAGAAGTAAATTATTTAAAATTATATAAAATACTCAATTTAATAAAACATGAAGTAGAGATTTCCAATTTTAGAAAAATAGATTAGACTAATTAGAAAAGAAATAACCATGATTCATGGGAATTATAGGGAAATATCAAAGTTTTAAATTTTGTCTCTCTCCTTCCTCCCTCCATCCCCAAGATGGCTTGCAATATGATATGGGTTCTACATATGCAGTCATATTAAACACATTTTCACATTATGTTGCACAGAAGAATTATAACAAACAGGAAAAATCTATAAGAAGGAAAAATAAAACAAAACAAAAAGGAAAATAGTCTGCTTCACTCTGTATTCAGACTCCATATTTCTTTCTCTGGATATGTTTGGCATTTCCCATTATGTGTCCTTTGGAATTGTTTTAGGTCCTTGCATTGCTGATAAGGGCTATCTATCAAAATAAATCCTTGCACACAGTGATTTTACTGTGTACAATGTTCTTGTTCTGTTCCCATCACTCAGCATCAGTTCATATAAGTCTATTAAGGATTCACTAAAGTTCACCTGTTCATCATTTCTTATAGCACAATGGTATTTCATTACATTCATATACCACAAATTGTTTAGCTATTCCCTAATTGACTGGTTTCCCTTTGATTTCCAGTTCTCTGTCACCAAAAACAGAGCTGGTATAAATATTTTTTTGTATATGTGGGTCCTTTCCTCATTTGTGTGATCTCTTTGGTACACAGCCCTTGAAGTGCTATTGCTGGTTGAAAGGGTATGCACATTTATATAACCCTTTTGGCGTAGTTCCAAATTGCTCTCCAGAATGTTTGGAGCTTATAGCTCCACCAACAAATAAAACTTTTAAAGAACGTTTATATTTGTGCTGTGTAAATTAACCTTAAAAATTGAGAAAGAAAAAAATCTAATTTTTATGAGATATTATCCTAACATCAAAACTGAGGAAAGATAATTCTTTTTTATTTAATATTTTTCCCAATTACATGTAAAAATAATTTTAACACTCATTAAAAAATTAAGATACAATTTCTTGACCTTCCTCTGTAACATGGCATGTAATTTGAAATAAGTGATACATGTGCAGTCATGTGAAAGAAAACACAGAACAACAAAAAAAAAGGCAGAAAAAGACAGAAAGTTTAAAAAGTATGCTTAAACCTGCTTTAGAATCCACTAATTCTTTCTCTGGAGACAGAGAATTTTTCATCATAAGTCCTTCAGAAGTGTATTACTGAAAATAACTAAATCAGTCACAGCTGATCATTGTCCAACATTATTGTTGCTGTATACACTGTGCTCCTGGTTCTGTTCACTTGACTTTGTATTGGTTCATTTAAGTCTTTCCAGAATTTTTGAGAATTATCATGCTTACCATTTAATATTATAACATGATTGTGTTCCATCACAATCGTATACCATAATTTGATCAGCTGTTCCCCAACTACTGGATATCCTCTCAATTTCTAATTCCTTACCATCCCTAAAAGAGCTGCCATAATATTGTACATATAGTTTCTGTTTCTTTTTCTTTTTCTAATGTTTTGGGGATATAGTTCTAATGCTGGTCAAAGAGAATTCATGGTTTCATAGCCTTTTGGCTCTACGTAGTCCTCAACTCCACCAACAGTATACTAGTATCTCAATTACCCCATAGTCCCCCCTCCAAAAAATGTGTTGTTTTTCTTTTCTATCATATTAACCAGTATGATAGATTAAAGGTTATACCATTGAGTTGTTTTAACTTACATTCTCTAATTAACAGTAATTTAGGACAATTTTTAATATGACTATAGATAACTTTGATTACTTTGTTGGAAACTACCTGTCCATATATTTTGTCCATTTATCAGTTTGGGGAATGTCTTGTATTCTTATAAATTTGACTTAATTTTCTATGTTTCTATGTCCAATGGTCCTCCTTTTGCTACACAAAACATGTCTTTGAAAAATCAATATGGATGGAGGAAAGGAAGGAGGGGAAAAAAGGAAAGGAAAGAAGGAAAACAGATGGAAGAAACAAGAAAGAAAAAGGAAAGAAAGAGAAAGAAAAGAAGAATGGAAGAAAGGAAGAAAAAAACAAAAGAAACTGAGGAAAAATAGTTGAAGTTAAAATGCCTCATAGGGTAGAGAAAATGGTAGTGGATTTCATGAAGATTTTGGTGAGTTAGGGCAATTTCAGTCTTCTAGTATTGGTCATCTTAGATCTAATTCTGAATCTAGATTTTCTTCCTTCTAGAAACTTCCTAACTATGAGTTAGATAACATATTATCTTAAAGGCAAAGGAAAAAAAATGGACTAACCTAGACTTAAAAGTGAAGGAAAAAACTCAAAGAAATTTTTCAACTAGAAAACGAAAATTTAAATTGCTAGAAGATAAGGGGAGAAAAGAAAAAAAAAGAATGTAGAGAGTGGCTGAATTTGCAGCAAGAGGATTGTATAAGAGTTATAGTAGGGCTTGGACCTTGCAAAGAAGAACTGCTGAATACCCACATTCTGGCACACAGAGAGGTGGTATTGGAGTGGGGATTACTTGCAGTGACAGCCTTGCATTAGTAGCAAATGTATGAAGCCAATATTCAACTCTCTAATGAGACAGACTAAATTTCCCTAAATATTACCTATAAAGAATGATTCTTTTTTCTTGATCAGTAAGATAAGGTGTGTACAAACACTTGGACAATGTAGTGAAATAGAAAAACCATTGACACTGAAGTCAGACAACCTGAGTTTATATCCTGATTCTGGGCTTTCTACATGCATGACCTTCGGGAGACCATTGCATTTAATTTCTCTGGGTCATTTTTTTTTACTTTTTTTTTCATTTTTAACATGAGAAGTGAAATAACTCTGATGTGCCTTCAATATCGGTTCTTCCATGTAGTCCGAAGGATCCGTAGTTCCTTGTGAAGAGTAGGGATATGCCATGATATTTGACTGTAACTTTTTCTTCTCCATAGGGAGAGGAAATTTGAAAGAAGAGTTGATCTCATTTCTCTTCATCGGAGATTTATTTAGTGCATAGCTCTGCACCATTAATGAGGTAATGAGATAAAGAAACAAATGAAGGTAGCTTACTTGAAATAATCAGTGTGCTTGGACTCATATGAATAGATCTAATCTTAGCCTGGGGGATTCTCTTGATTTTTGTTGACTGCCTGTCTAGAAGAAGTTCTTTTAGGTTCATGGGAGGAGTTACATCACAGGAGTTCAGATCCTGATGTAATCAGTAGTGTTACCAGAGCTCAATTTACTAGCATCTCAGAGTTCTTATCAGGTTACAACAACAGTCTTAGGGCACAGAGTTCTGGTTGCACATGATTTTGGTTTCTGTTCTTTTATCTGTCTTTGTTTTCTCTCCCTCATGAGATGGACAATTGGTTTGGCTTTGATTTGGGTTATCATCATTGTTATCCTTATCTACCCCATCATCATTATCACTGTTATCATTAATATCATCAACGATCAAAAAATCCAGTCTACTAAGTAGGGGATAAACCAAATATTTATTTAGTTAAACCAGCTAAAGCAGCAGTTCTCAACCTGTGGGTCATGACCCCTTTGAGGGTCTAACGACCCTTTCACAGAGGTCACAGGGGTCACCTAAGACCATCAGAAAACACATATTTCCAAAGGTCTTAGAAACTGAGACACCCCTCCTCTATCTATTTCCAGGTGGGTCCGCCCACATGCAGATAAAGGTTAGCGTTATTAGGAACAATGAGAACCACTGAGCTAAAGTATAAAAATCATCTCATAGCAAAACTCAGAGTCATAGTCAAAGAATCAGTAAACAAATTCTTCTCTAACACAGAGTCAGATTAATTATCCATTCATTATGGTATGTTGTCTCTGTTTTTCAAGAATCTTCCTCTTTCTATGTTGTATTCTGTTATTCAAAATATTTCTAAGATAGTGAAGCAGTTAAAGGAAGGATGAGGGAATTATTAGAGCTTCAGTAGGAAAAGTAGAAATAAGGCTGAAAATTAAATTTAATTAGTTATTTGTTAATAGACTTTCTGCTTGAAATCCTGGAACAGTTTCTGTTTCCATTAGGGCTTTACAGGAAAATATTACTTGCCAAGGGACAGCACCTGTAGAAGATACAAGTAGTGGTGGTTCATGACTTCCAGATGAGGGTACCAGCCAGCAAATAAGAAGTTCTGCTGTAACACGCATATATGTGACCTGCTGGAGAGTTTACACTAACTTATCATGACCAATACCTACTCTTGATGGTTCATGGAGGAACCAATGGTATCATGAAAGAGCATTTAGAAAGCTTTACTAGTTAAAACAAACAAACAAACAAAAAAAACCCAACCCAGCAGTACTTCAAGGACATAGGAGTTTATGTCACTATTTCATCTCAAAGATAGATAATTCAGTGGAATAAAAGGAAAATTTGGTATAGGGGTGAAGAAGATTGATACTGAGAGTAGGATGTGAGGTTCTCTCTTTTTCACTCACTTTGACATGTGCACATGTGTGTGCCTGTGTGGTTTATGCATTCAATTAACACCATTAAGGCAAGTAATATCATTAATCTTTAAAAATGATGAATATGAAGGATTTTAAGAAGAACATAGAAGACCAACATAGGAACCAAGAAGCATACGAACAATTTATACAACAGCACAATGACATGAAAGAAAAGAGTACTACATGATGTCAGAACTCTAATCAATGCAATGGCTTATTTTGATTTCAGAGAACTGACAGGTGAAGTATACCTACCCCCTGTCAATGGAGCAGTGGTAGAGCTGTGGTACAGAAGGACTCATACATTTTTACACTTTATTATCATCTTTATTTGATTTGTTAGAAGGGAAGGGGCTTTAATGTGGGAAGGAAATTATTAGGCATTGGTAATGATGTGAAAAATTAAAGAGCATCAATGAAGCATTTGAAAAGAAATAAAAATGAATAAACAAATACATAAAAAATGGACTTCCGTTCATGTTAAAAAGATACATCCATATGAGAAAATACTCCAAAGAAGAAGCATAAGGAGAGTTTTTGTGTAAATATCAATGGTATGTGTGTGGGGGGGAGCAATCTCTGTTTTCCAAAAGAGGGACAGCTGATAAAATTTGACTTGTCTCGGCATAGAGAAATCTACAAGGAAAAATGTTCTGAACCTGTTTCAGAATAATAACTGAGACTTGGTCGCTAAATTAGAAGTGGTTGAAATTTTGATCGGTTGAGAAAGGTTTGGTAAATAAATATTCTAATTTCAAGTTCAGGTAAGGAGAGAAAAATAGTGTTTGATCATTTTGCATCGCAATTTGAATCAATGCACTGCAATTTGGATTAATGACTTTCAAATGGTTTAGAGAAAGGATGGGCAGGATCCAGTGACTTTAAGTTCTATGGTGAAATTGACTAAGTAGCAAAGGAAAATTCCTAAGGCTGATATTTCAGAGATGTAAACAGAAATGATTCTGAGGAAAATGCAGATTTGTCTAAAGAGACTGATGTTCCCTCTCCTCTCCTCATTGAGAGTTCATTGACTGTTAGATTTTCAAAATATATGTGAAGAAGAAAAAGCACATTACAGAAAAGAAAATGAGTAACATGGTATTCTAATAAGAAGTGCCAAAAAAAGCAATAAAAAGGACATTTTCAATTATGTTAGAGAGCTAGATTATGTTAGACGGCTAGAGGAAGATGTAAAAGTCATAGGACCACTTCTCAGGTT
The DNA here is from genome assembly GCA_028646575.1 of Pseudocheirus occidentalis. Taxonomy (NCBI): domain Eukaryota; kingdom Metazoa; phylum Chordata; class Mammalia; order Diprotodontia; family Pseudocheiridae; genus Pseudocheirus; species Pseudocheirus occidentalis. The sequence goes on from JAQQSW010022024.1 coordinate 8,682, forward strand.
AGATGGTGTGATTTTAATGGATGACAGTAAGAAGATAGAATTAATTTGTTATAGTTTCCTTTCCCCCCACCCTCTAACAAGGAAAAAATATCTTTCTGTTGTGGTAGATTGAATACAATAATAAGGAGAGTTGAAAGGAAGGAAAAATGGAAATGTGATTATCAAAAACACATAGCTAAAGTTAATTGTTCTACTTTACTAAAATAAGAGAGAAATTGATCCTGCAAACCAAACACTAGCTATTCCTTGCAAAATTGTAGAAGTTATTATCAAAAGGGGATTTCATTAGCATTTAGTAAGAAGGAAATGTTTACCTTGAGCCAGAAAGGATTCCTCAGGAACAGGACATGCTATTATGCTACACTAACTTTGCTGTTTCTTTTTTTTCTTACACAATTATTTTTATACCACTAAATGAGGAGAATATACTAGATATAGTACATATATCCAGATTCCAGGAAAACATTTGACAGTCCCTCTCTTCTCCCTGCTGGACAAGATAGAGAGATGTGTCCCAAATCATAATTTATAAGTAAATTCAGAAATGGGGGAATAATTAAAACAAATGAGTAGCTATTGGTAGGATGCTGTATTTTGGTAGGAATTCTCCAGTGAACAGATGGAAGGACCTGCCCTTGAATGAATGAATGAATGAATGAATGAATGAATGAAGTAATATTTTCTAGACTTGTATCCCCAACACACAGATACTAGCAAATCAGAGCTCCAGACCTATTCTTATGGGCTACTCAAGACTTAGGGAAAGTTTAATTATATTGAAATTGTGTTTTGTTACTATTTCTCCTAACTGCTCTCCTCCCTCCCTCTGGCCCCCCCTTCCCCTTTCCCCCTGCCATAATGTTAGGTAACAATGAATAGGAAATAGGAACTAAGAGTGTAAAGGGAAATATGTAAGCCATTTGGCAAAGCTGCCTACTAAATTAATTAAGGTCACATCCAGAGGCATGTGTTAAATAAGAGAAGCAAACTAGGCCCTAGTAAATACTCTCAGTCTGCAAGCTGCAGATAAGCTTCAGACATGCACAGTAAAAACAGAAAAATGTTATGCTAATAAGGAATTTCTAAAATTACTTTGATAGCTTTGAGATAATACTGATATACTAATAAACAAGCCAGGTGCTATGCATAGGAGTTAGGCTGTCCCTCTGTAATGGTAATCAATTTGTTTGCTATTTAGGGCTAAGTAGATCAGATACTTAGGGTTAAGTAGATCCTAATAACTTAGGGCTAAGTATAGAACTCTGTCCATTGGTGAAAAGGTGTGAATTCCCCTGTTGACGTGGAAGAATGCTATTGGCTGAGACACTCCCCTGTTGACTTGGGAGAAGGCCAGTGCTTATAAGCAGGAGACTTTTAGAGACAGACAGATTTTGGATTTGGTTCCTCAGTGAAGCTCACTGAAGATATGAACGGGATGGGACTTCATTTGTTGGTGGCCTGGCTGATCCTTGAGTTCCAGGCAAGAGACATCCTGAAGGGTTTGAGGTGTGCTAAACCTTTTGAACTTCAGTGTGTGCGGGGGATTGCCCTGAGGACTGGATAAGGACCTGGGAACTGTTCATCTCTGAGGACTGGATGAGAACCTGCCAGCTTTCAGCTCCTGAATCTAGGTGATTGTTTGGCAGATTCAGGAGGGAGCTGGGACGAGGGAAGAGGATCCAGGGAATCAGAGAGACCACCCAGAATCAAAATGAAGAAAAGGCTTCCCCTTGGACAAAACTGATGTTTGCAGAGGACAAGGACCTGGGAGCTGTTTTTCCTTTGAGGACTGGATGAGAACCTGCCAGCTTTCAGCTCCTGAATCTAGGTGATTGTTTGACAGACTCAGGAGGGAGCTGG
>JAQQSW010022025.1:0-10541 GCA_028646575.1 Pseudocheirus occidentalis
GTGGTCGCCTGGCCTTTTTCTTAGCAGGGGATGGTTTCTGGTTGGCAGTTCCTTTGAGGCCTGGAACTTGAGACTGCTGGGTCTATGGAACTAAGGGGACATCCAGTGACCTGCTTTCATTAGGCATCGTGGGGTGTGCTATTTAAATTCTTGCAAGTGACTCTTTTCGATAGTTGAAGCATATTCCCATTCTAACCCCTAAAACAACTTAATTTTAACTGAGCATGATGGAACTCTTTCTAAAAAGCATGACCCTTTCTGTCTCTCCTGGAATAATACATAATGCTCAAAGAACCTCTTTTTTGGGGGGGGTGGTAGGGTATAGTCATATATTAGGGATATCTACTTGTTATATTAAATGGCAACTGTGATAGAGAGCTAGCTTACAAAATAATAGCTATAAATGTTAATGAAATTATACATCTATTCCCTATTCCTATCCCTCTAATACAGTGATTCAACTTAAATCCATGTCTGTTTACCAAGTTCGTTTTCTTTTTTTAATTTGTGAGCTCTGCAGTGGTTTGTAGATGACAAGATAAGGGATGGTCCCTGGGCACAAGATGGCTGCCACTTCTCAGGGCTATCTGTGTAGATAGAATTATTTGACTCTTTACTCAATGGCCCCAAAGTTCTGATACCTTTAATGTCCCCCCCCATTTTCTTCCACTTCCTATTGAAGTCCTACTTTTCACTTTCTGATTTACCTCTGATAATCTACTATAGGTTTGGGGAAAAAAATAAATGAGATTAATAAAATCACATATCAAATATGAGTAAATAGTCTTTGGGTAAGGAAAGGTGAGAAAAATATGTAACTTATTATACACGTCTGGTTCACAACTGCTTCCATTGTACAGTAGTGGTTTTTGCTTGACTATATTCTAGATAGTTAAGGTTGTCATGTAAGTGACCCCTAGATGCATGAACTGTGACCATTCTTTGGTGATTTCCCAGATAATTTAACAAAACTTTTATGAAACAATACACTTGATTAGAAATAACTATTTTACTGAGGTAAGGTTTATTTTTTTCCTATGAATTTTCATGGTGGCTTAATTAGTCTTCATGTGTGAAAAAACAATCTAAATTTCTTTTATGACATGATAGATTATTTTCATTAGACCCACTGCCTGATCAGCCTAATAGATTTTCCTGAATTCTTTTTATTGCTACCTTAATCCTCACAACAACCAAATTGCATTGTTTGTTTACCCATTTCCCATGTGAGAAAACCAGGGCCCAGGGAAATGAAGAGACTTGTCCTGAATCACATAGTTATAGTTCATGACAGAATGAGTAGCACATCCCAGATCCCCTGACTCTTCCAGGTCTATAGGTTGTACATTGTTTTCATAGATAGGGTAAGCTATCCTGAGACCCAAGTTTCATTATAGACATTACTTACCTTGCCCGCCTTTATGAGCTTGTATTGCTTAGGTCAATTTACTATTTTTTCCCTTCCTTCTTGTTCCTAAGAAAATGGATCCCTTGTCTCAGATCACAGGAGGAAAAAGGAAAATTCCAATAGGGTATAAGCAATTACAGCTTGCAAAGTATCCCTTTTTATCTCTGTTCTGGTATAAAAGTGGTAGCAGTTCAAGGGGAAAAATATTCCTGTATGATCTAGAAGAGATTGCCACTGCCCTTATAATAACTCTTTGTCACTGATTCCATTACAAATCTTGGTTTTAAGTCTTTTTTTTTTCAGTCATGAAAATCCACTGTGACCAAATAATGTCTCTTTAAGGCCTAAAAATATGCTTCTTTCAAAACTATATGAATGAAGCAATTTGGTAAATCTGTTGGGTTAGGCCCTTAGCCATTCAGGTGTTCACTTTGTAATGTCCAAGGAGGAGCAGGGTAACTGGGTGTCTTCCCCATGTGTCAAACTGAGGGTGCCTTATATCCACTGAAGACACATCAGCAGACTGTTTGCTTCAATTGCTTACTGCCCCTGGCTTCACCTTAGCTTTGCCTTGAGAATCCTCCCTTCAGTTCATGCTCAGACATCCCATGTCTTTATTTCTCTTCAGAGATAGTGAAGCAATATGCTGTAGAGAATAAAGAGCTTTTCTAGAACCCAGAAAGCCTGGGTTCGAGTTCCACCTCTGTGTTATGGGAATCTGAAGATCTTCTCTGCCCATAGGCCCTTTGATAGGTTTAAGTGACTCTGAGAACCTTCCCTGATTTGAAAGTATACTCTGCCCCCTAATAGGCTGAATGTGGTCCCGTGGTTCCTGTGGCGGGAGGCTTGTTCTTCAGGAATGCCCAAGCCTTATTACTTTGTGATTGGGTAGTGGGTCAAGAGGGCTGTGACATTCTCTGATCCAGGAGAAGGCTATATATACACTGATGTGTGTTTTTGCTTTGAGGTTCACTTTGAAAAGAGTTGTGTGATTTGGCCAGATGAAATTCTGGGCAGCTGTTGAGCCCCCCAACTTTGAAAACCAGATGGTGGTGCTACCCTCTCTGGTAACTGACTAGGTATGGATGTAATGGTTAGGTGGCTGGAAGCCCTGTCTGCTGATCTGTTTCTATGTCTGCTGGTAACTTCTGTTTGTAATCTGTTTGCATTCTCTGAAGTTCAGGGTGCTGACATTTTCCTCTGAACTAGGTAAATGATATACATTTGATTGATTAAAGTAAGATTATTAACCCATTCTGAGTTGCTTTCTTTTAGAAAAGCAAATCTAAGAACCTGTGCTAGCAGCCATCCTGGGTATGCTAGGGTGCTTGCTGATACACTTTGATACATACAGGTTGTATGACCTCAAGCAACCACTTTAACCTGTCAATATTTCTGACCAGATAAGATGCAAAGGTAGTTTCCTCATTATATCAAAGGGATCACCCTTTCATGACTCGACCTAATTCAGCATGAATTTATCAGCACTGACTGTTTTTGTAGCTCTTTTCTCTTTGGCTTTACTCCTGGTTGGAACCTTTACTCAACATTTGTTGAGAAACAGTGAGGCAGTGGAAGAAGCCTTGGGACCTTGGCCTTATTAAGTCTTATGTAGCCTGATAAGTGAGTCTTCATCTTTAGGCTCTGAATATGTCCTTTCCTGTTCCAGGTGAAGCGAGTGTAACTTCTGATCTTTTGAGTTTTGGAAGGTCAGGAGGACACATTAGCAACTCAGCATTTCAGAATACATATTTGCATCTATCACAACATCAATTCCCCAAGGACCAAGAGGTGACCTTCAAAAATGACCTTTGGGACTCATCCAGTGGTAACTGTCACAAAGATTCATCTGGTAATCATCTAGTATCTGGAAGCATGCTTGATGGGACAAATTTCATGTAAAAATTGAGCTAATGTTGTGTGTCCAATGTACTGGAGGGGAAAGGGAGGTGATATTTGTAAAGCTAATTGATATTAAATGGTTAATAGAATCCTAGCTGTAATCATTGAGGTTTAACAATCAGTAGAACATAGCTTCTGGGGCTCAACCCAGTAGCAAAAGAGATGTCCCCAAATTCATCAAACCTTGACGGACTGATGTAGCCACCTAGCTCTGGGAGAATGATCTAGTGTATATTAGCACATGAATGCTGGTGAAAGAGGCATCCCCACTGGCAAAATCAAAGATCCTTATAATATTTAAGGAAGTAAAAACATGGAAAGCAATATCTTATCCAATATAGACAGTGCCATGGATCTTGCTAAATGCTTCTTCCTTTCTATGTTATTTCCTGCTCTAGGCCCCTGTTTTCTCATATGAAGGATGAGTTGGAAGAGATGATCCAACTCAGGTCAAAGTCCCTTGTAACTTTAACTCTTATCCCTCCAAAATGAAATAGGAGTTGAATGAAAACAAAGAGTGGGGGTAGAATGGATAACTCAATAAAGACTTCTTGGAAAAGGTGACCCTTAAGGAAGGGCTCAGATGATGGAAAATATTTAGATAATGCAGGAGTGGAGCTGACACAGGTCCCCAAAACCTTGCAAAAAGTAGGTGCTCAATAAATGATTGATTGACAAACAAAGCCATAAAGGTAAGATTAAGTGTGATTTATTGGAGGAGAAGAAAAGAGACAGGTCTGATTAGATTAGAGATTCTCACTATTAACAGCATATTCAGTAATGGGGGAAGGGTCTTCTTCTATAATCCACTGCATGGAACCTAGACCATAATAACAACTAATGTTTATTTTAGATGGACAAATTGCTTTGTATGTTATTTCATTTTATCCATCGCAAAGATGATGCTATTATCATACCCATTTTACAGGTTAGGTGAAGGACAACATGCAGGGGTGTGCTGAAGTCAGCTCTTAGTGTCTATGAGAACCAGTTGTGAAATTTTCAGTGTGAACATTTTCACCTTAGAAATCGGCAAATCTTACAAATAATGGTTTGATTTATAGTTTTGTTGATTTATAGACTTAGGAAAGTGTTAATGATGCAGATTAAACTTTAAAATGTTGAGACTACGTATACATGCATATGTACATTATACACACAACCTACATGTCAGAAAAGCTGATCATTAAATATTTATGAAGACGTCTGGGACTTAGACAATAAAATCAGGAAACAGATTTGGAATACCAATGGATAGGAAATTTGATTTAATTCATCTTTTGTTTCATCTAGAAAATTATTTCATAGCTCTCTCTTTATAGCAGGAACCATTTCCTAAATGGAACTAGCCTAAAACATCTTGGGGAGGGAATTGTGAAGATCTGACTGCACGGACTATGGATGGGGATGCTAGAAGTTCAAGACACTGAGAGAGAATATAGAAGGAATGCCAGAGGGAGAGCCTCATCTCTCTACCCCAAAGGATCCCACACATTGTTCCAACCCACAATGCCTCCCATTACTAGCCTATATTATGGGGACCTAATTTATATAGAGAGATCATGTTCACAATGTGTACTCTTTAAATCAAAATAATGCCACAGGAAGAAAACTAGAGAGCTTGGTTCTAATCCTGGCTTCTACCACTGTATACCAGATGTCTGACCTTAGACCAATCATATAACCCCTTCTCTCTAGACTTCACATATCATAGCGTCCAGCCCCTTCATTTGATAGCCCAAGAAACTGAAGATCCTTCCAGAGCTAACACCAGATATGCTAAAAGTGCTTCTGTGTGTAATATTCTCTGCTTTTTGTTGGGCAGAGTGAAGTGAACTTATAAATATTATTTCTGCTTAAATCAAATTCCAGCAAGCATACTTTGATGAAAACTTTTTTTCTTTTAACTTGGGGATGGTGATGTCAAAAGATGACTGGATTACAAAGAACGTTTCTAAGACATGTGAACAGACTTGCCAAATGGAAGGAGTCCAGCATGTCAATGGGCTCAGAGGACCCACATCTTCAGTCCATCAGAGGGATTGCATTGCCACCTGTCCAGGAATACTGACAACTGTGTTAATGAAGTGAAAATGAATTCTGCTCATTATTTTTAAGTCATTTGAACTTGAGACTATATTACCTTTAACAAGCAACAGATTTAATGGGCTAGGGAGAGCTAGAAATATTAATTAATAACCCTTTTGCCAGATTCTCACAATATTAAAATTCAGACACTATAATTTAAATACATTGTCAGAGTTAAAAGTACAAAGTAAAATGCAGAGACCATAATAAGGTAAATATATCTTTGGGTGATGCCTTCATTTCCTTAAAAGGAAAAAAAGAAAGGAAATAAATTATAATAACAGACATTTATATAGAAGTTTAGGATTTCTAAAGTGCTTTGGATGCGTTATCTCTTCTGAGGCAGAACAAACCTTCTGGAAGTAGGCAGTATAGGAATTAGGATCATAGGATCATTGAGAGAGAGAGAGGGACAAAGGACTGTTGCTTAGGGATCATCTAGTTCAAGCTTCCCATTTCACATATGAGCCAACTGAGGCATACAGACATGCCTAAAGTCACTCAGGTATTAAGTGGCAGAGTCAGGATTTGAATCTAGGTCATTTGACTCAAGACCCTGCACTCCTTCTCCTATCTCACATTTATAATCCCTATTTTACAGAGCCTGAGAGAAGTTGTATCAGACTAGTAAAAGACAGTACTGGGAGTGTCTCAGATTTACTCTAAGTTGGCCCAATTCCTCTTTTATGGACTTTGAGTCAAGATGCCCCATCTCACCTTCAGAAGTTATGGCATCAATGACAATTCAAAACAAACAACATTTTGTTAGGTTTGTAATATGTGGAGAATTCTTTTATTTTCCCTCTTTGCTAGTATATACAATCTTGGACTCTCTTTAGTCCTCACGTTCTTAACCTGGTATCTGTGAATACCCCTGTGTGTGCACAAATCTCACAAATAAACTTGGATGGAAAAAATTTTTATTTCAATATGATGGTTTCCCTTGATGGTCTTTTATTGTATGCATTTAACAACATGTTTCTGGAAAAGGGTTGTTAGGCTCCATTCATCTGCCAAAATAAGGGGTCTGTGACGCGCAAACTTGAGAACTTCTGGTCTAGTCAGGCCTTCATGCGTATAGGCAGTGTGGGACAAGGGAAAGCCTGATGGATTTGGGATTAAAACCTTGGCTGTGCCGTTGGGTCTTGATGTGGTCTTGGGGAAATAGCTTTACTTCCTTTAGGCCTCTGTTTATCTGCAAATGCAGAACGTTGGGTTGGATGGTTTCTGAGGTCCCCTTGAGCTCTGTGTCTAGGATCTCATGGTCCCTCATTGCATAGATGTAAGAAACAGAGACTGAAATAAAGGAATCGGTTGGCCTATAGGCAGCAAATGCTAGAATAGAGAGCCTAACTCATGTCTTCTGCCTAAATCTTGGGCTCGGCTCTCACCATGCTCATCTGTTCACTGAATGAAATGGAATGAAATCTCAGTCTAATGAAAACAAAGGCTGAGCAAGTTAGGAATAAGATGAACGCGATAGGCCGGTCAGGAAGATGTTCCATAGAGTTAAAATTCCCCGAGTTTCATTAACAGAAAAGGACTCAGAGGCAGCTCTGACAATATGACTTCACAATCAGATCTGATAGCAGAGGACTCATTCTCCCCAGTCTGGCTTTTCTTATCTCAGGGAAGCCATCGTAGTTCTAGTTTCCCCTGCTCTGTCTCTCACACCACAAATTCAAGCCATCAGAAACAAAAAGGTTGATTGGGGAGAGAGCTTTCCCTGAGGATGAATGACATAGCCATCATTGATATTAGGGATCAAATGTTCACCCAGGAGGGCCCTCTGGCCAGGGGCCTGGTAGCAAAATGAAATGGAGAATGGAGGCAATTATCTGGCAGATTCAAACAATACAAAACCCTTTCTGTGACAATGTGTAAAACACATAATTCCCACACTGGGTCAGTTGCCTGATCTGGCCATCTGAGGAGTCTGCCTGATAGGAGCACCAAGTGACATGTTATAGGAAGTCACCTTGGGGTTCACTTGGCAATCTCAGAGGTAATAGAGGTCCCCAAATACCCCACTGTCCTGCATTCATCCAACAAGCCTTCCTGATCAGCTACGGTAATCTAGCATGCATTTATAAAGCTCAAAAAGGCTACAAAACACTTTACACACATGTTATTTGGAACTTACAGTAAGCATGTAAGGTAAGTAGTACAAGTATCAGTTACCCCATTTGAAGCCTTTGGATCCTGAGACACAGGGAAGGGATGTGACTTGCCATAGTCACATGGCTGGTTATGAGCAGAGAGAGGATGCAACCCAGATCAGTTAACTACAAATCCAGCATTCTCTTTATGAAGGAATCAACATCAAGGCAAATTCCACTTTTGTCTATGATTGCCTTTTTCCCTTTGAAATTTGTGACAGTCAGCTGAGTGACATTTTGACCTCTCCTTATTCATTTCCCTACTGCGACAATTCAGTAAAGAGTATGTTGACACGATGGAAAAAAGTGGTAAGCCCAGGACAGTTCCCCCCGGGGGGCCTCTATATCATGGCTACAATATGGGAATCTCACAAGGGCTGTAAATCCTCTGCCTTTTTTTAATTAACGTTACTGCTGGGTAGAAAATTCAGTTCATATTACTAGGTCATGTCATTCATCATGGATGGTAGAAAGGGACAGATGTCAAAGGAGGAAACCAAATAAAACCTTTCCTGTAGTCAATGCTCTGAATTTTGGTTTTAAAAAAGTCCCATATTTCTCTAGAACTTCACAGAATACTTTCCCCATGACAGTCCAATGAGGTTGTCAATGTAGGTTTTATTGAGCATGATTCACAGGTTTTAAGTTAGAATTCTAGTGCAGAGTTTTAGATTCAAATTGTCATAAAATCTCCTGTGTATCATGGTGGGTGAAAGATGAAATCCCCCATAAATCAAAAGGGAATAAGGTGGTTAATTTTGGGAATTGAGTGAACCTCACTGAATTTGTCTTGCAACTCAGTTCTGGAGCTAGCTTAGTTTCTATTCAATTATGGGTTGAGTCCAATTTCTGCATTGTAAGAAAACTTCATTTATTTGTGGGAACTGGGAAAAAAAACCTTATTATGTTATTTGAGCCTAGCCCTGCATGGCTGGGAAACTGTACTAGCACTCTCTGCTGCTTAGAGACCTTTAAGTAAGGGCTTAGGTTATGCAGACCAGAAATTTGGTCAGTTCAAAAGACTTATACAAGGAGCTTTCTCACAGTTATGCATCTCAAGCAATCCTTACGTCTTATCTGAAAATTGGCCCCAAAGCGATTGATCAGTTATTCTTCCTATGTTCCTTTGATTGTACACAGATACTTGGGGGAAGGGACCACCTCTTTTTCTGGATTCAGGAAATTGGACCCCCCTCCAAACTTGGAAAGTCCCTAATATTTTCTCCTATTAGAAATCAGATTACCTAATCTTGTATCCTGGTTAATTGTTTTAATTAATTGTTTTAAAATGTAAAGAAGTCTGTTTCCTCGTATTTGGAGTCCAGCTTTAAACTGAGGAAAGGACCTCATCCCAACTTGTTAGCCTATTGACAGGCATTGCTTAGTCAATCAAAATGTATGGAGGCTTGAACTTTTGTTTCCTCAGTCATTTCACCTTTCATCTGACACAGTATATTGGTGAGTCTTGCTTTGCCTGAAAGATTAGAAGCTTTGAGGGGGCAGGTGTCTTATTCATATCAACAAAGGTGATGAATGTGTCCATATATGAATAACTGCATGACTAAAGGAGTGAGGAAGCAAATGAAGGAATTAGTGAAGGAAGGAAGGAAGGAAGGAAGGACTGAGTGAATACATGAGTGAATTAATGAGTTAGTGGATGACCAGATGGTCTGATGGTTGTTCAGATGGATGTTTCAATGAATGGATAGATGGATAAATGCAAGGAGAGTCAAGGCTTACTTCATTCCTTTTACAATTTTCAGAGAAATTTATTTTTTTCCAGTTCTCACTGCTATTAAACAAGCATTATTTTTTGCTACAAAAAGTAGCTTTCTAGGTCGACCTGAAACATTGTTCTCCCTTTGTAAAAGAAAACAATTTTGTGTCAGGCAAATGTAAGAACACTTTTGATGTGACGGATAGAATATTGACACTTTTCACTACAAAAATAGTTTTCTGGTTTAAAGTAATGAAATGTCAGACATATATATATATATATATATACATGTATATATGCATATATATCATATATATATATACATATACTTAAAGTACAACTTCTTTAGTCTAAAATGAGAGGCAATGCATCATAAAGCCAGGGCTTTGTAAACACTAAGTACCATTTAAATAGGATTTATCATCATCATCGCTCAAAGAATATTCACCTTGAAATAAGAAGACCTGTTTCCTTTTGTCCACATTCCACCACTTACCAGCTATTTCACCTTGAACATATTATTTCAACTCTCAAAGGCTGTTTCTTCATCTGTAAAGTCATCATAATACTCTGTGCATTATTTATCTCACAGCAGTGTTGTTAGGATCCAATGAGATAATGCACCTTTAGTGCCTTATAACTACAGAGTGTGATATAAAATCCCACAAATTATTGTGTTTTAAATGCAACCATTGTATTATAGTCCTCTGTGGAGCCACACAAAGCAAAATATTGTTTTGGGAAATACACAGATAACTTTGTAAATGGAAAAAGTCTGGTCTACCACATCCCACATGGATATGTTTATACTTTGGACTATGTTACATAGTGAGGAGCAGGGTGCAAAATAGGGAATACAATTATGAGGAGAGATCCATAGTGTGGCCACACATCCCAGTTGGAGACCAGGAAATAGAGCATGGATTCTGGGCAAATAGAGAAAGAAATGACAATAACATGAATATATATTATATAAATGTATCATTTTATGATTACAAAGCAATATACAGGATATCAATGGCATACAAAATATCACAATAGGTAGATTGTTTAAATTTTATTAGAGATAGCTCTCTCACTCTTTTCCCTTTTCTTTTTTCCTTCTTTCTCCCTTCACTCTTCTTTTATCTGCCTCCTCTTTTCTCCTCTTCTGTCTATCCTTCTATCTCCCCCACACTTTCCACTTTTCTCTCTTTCACATCAATCCTGTAAGATACAGTACCTGTAATATAGTAGAAATTGCTGAGTACTATGCTATTAGCTAGAA
>JAQQSW010022026.1:0-10541 GCA_028646575.1 Pseudocheirus occidentalis
TTAGTAACTTAGCACTAACAAGATAAAAGCAATAAATGTTGATGGTACCAGTATGGACATTTATTAGTGTCAAAAAGTGCTTATTTGTATGCATACCTAGAGTTCACTGCATGCAAAATACAAGTGCTTATGAAAAAAATACCTTATGTACTTCCTGAAACCTGAGATTAAGATCTCTCTACAACCTAAAGACATTTCAAAAGAATTAATTAAAATCTACCATTTATAATATGCCCCAAATACAAAATATAGGGTTTATTTTACAGTAAATTAAAGACCTGTATGCATTATTTTGTTTGGTTGATGCCTTCTAATTTTTTTTTACACCATAATTTCCCCACCATCCTACTCCCTTTTCCCCACAAGGAACCTTCTCTTGTAACCAGAGAAAAGACAATTAAGTCAAATGGATCAACCTGGTAACCATGTCTAGCAACAGGACAGCTCTGTACTGAGAGGAAAGAAGAGTATTTCACAGTTATCCCACAGTTCATTGAGTCCAATCCAGTCCTGAAGAAGAACCTAATCAATAACATCCCTGAAACGTGATCACCCAACCTTTGCATGGCAGACGATATCCTAGGAAACCCTCCTAAGGAAGCCCAATCCTCTTTCAGGCAGCTCGCACTGTCAGGATGGTTTTCTTTACATGAAGCCTAAGTATAATGCTCTGCAACTTCCACCCACCACTCTTCCTTCTGTCCTCTCAAAATCATGGTCCAATTCCATAGCTCCCAGATCAAGGAGAAAATACACAAGCATCCAGAAATAAAGAACTGAAAACTTATTAGAACTGTTTTTTTCCCTCTTTCACTACAGTTTGAAAATAGTTTGAAAAAACATGTAAATATATTTCAGAAGAAAAGGTGCAGTTGACTCAACTACAGATTCAGCTTTGAAAGCTAAAAGACCTACTTGATACATATCACATGATTAGTAAAGAATAGAGGTAGGTCATCAGGGGTCTGAAAAAAATATTGAGATTTTAGTGAATTGTAAATTCAGTAGGAGTCAGCAGTATAACACGACAGCCAAAAAAAAAAAAGCTAGTGTTACCTTGGATTAAGAGAAGCGTAACTTTCAGGAGTAACAAGGTGATAATTCCATTCTACTCTTGCATGATCAGATCACATTTATAGCATGGCAGGTAAGTGACACAGTGCACAGAGTGCTGGGCCCAGAGTCAGGAAGACTCATCTTCCTGAATTTAAATCTGGCCTCAGACACTGTGTGACCCTGGACAAGTCATTTAACCCTGTTTGCCTCAGTTTCCTCATCTGTAAAATGAACTGGAGGAGGAAATGGCAAACCACTGCAGTATCTTTGCCAAGAAAATCCCAAAGGGGGTCACAAAGAGTTGGACATGACTGAAACAACTGAAAAACAAGAGCAAATTATGGTCTGAGAGTCACCATTTAGGAATGGGTTGAATCAGCTAGGGAATTGGCTAGAGAACCAGAATGGGGAAGAGTTGTAAGTCCATGAAATATGATCTGTTGAGAAGATTGAGGTAGATGTGTTCAAGTATTGGAGGATCCATCATGTTGGGAAGGGATTAGATCTGTTCTGTTTAGCTACAGAGGTCAGAACTATGAAAAATAGGTGGAAGTGGAAGAGAGTAAAATGTAAGGAAGACCATTCTAATGATCAGCTCTCTCCCACAGTGCAATGGGATGCCTCAGCAGCTAGCAGCGGTTCTTAACCTACGGGTTATGTTCAATTTGTAACAATGAAAATATATCCTGCATATCAGATTCATAACAGTAGCAAAATTACAGTTATGAAGTAGCAATGAAAATAATTTTATGGTTGGGGGTCACCACAACATGAGGAACTGTATTAAAGGGTTGCAGCATTAGGAAGTTTGATAACCACTGAGCTGAGGTGCTCCACTTCTTTGGAGGTCTTCAAGCACAGACTGTATAACCAATCATCAGGCACATTTCAGTGGAGATTCCTTGGTAGGGATGGATGTGCAAACTGCCCACTGAGGTCCCTTCCAGTGTTAGAGTTGTTATTCTGGTATCACTTCAGCTAAAATTATTATGTAGGGAGCATCAGTTGAAATATCACTGACTTTGAAGTCACAGGACCTGGGTTGAAATCCCATCCCTAACACAACTTATGTGAGTCATTTAACCTCTATAAGCCTCAGTTTCCTCACCTGTAAAATAAAGGGGTTTGACCACCCAGCCCCTAAAGCCCATTCACCTCTGAATCTATAATAAAAAGCATATCTCACTTTGAGCTGGAGCAAAGAATATTTCTTGTAAGACTCCAGACTAAGGTGATTGGCACTAAAAGTAATGATGACCATAGAAGAGATGGGAACATAATTTGATAATAGATGCAGGCAGTAGTGGCTAATAAGATAAAAGAACAAGTAACCCAAGACATATTACCTTGACTTTTATAGATTTATGCCAGCAGAACTAAAGGACAGCTAAGTTTAGGCATTGAGTTAGCTCCTAAACATGAGTTAGCCAATGAATCAATTCATTATTCTGAGCACAAACCCAGTGACTTATGAGAAACCAGAAGACATAACCTAGCTAATAAGCCAGATAGCCCTACCATTTGATAACTTTAATAAAACAATGACTTTTATTGATTTTGCTATTTTACTAAGTAAAAATGCCCTCTGTACATAGAGGGAAATTCCCCCCCTTATTAGTATTTTTATTTTACAAGTAAATTACATGTAAATATAGTTTTCAGCATTCATTTTCGTAAAATTTTGAGTTCCAGATTTTTCTCTCTCCCTCCTTTCCCTCTCCCCTCCCCAAGACAGCAAACAATCTGATAATGGCTATACATGTGCAATCATGTTAAACATATTTCCACATTAGTCATGTTGTGAAAAAAGAAACAGAACAAAAGGGAAAAACCATGAGGAAGAAAAAACAAAAAACAAAAAAAAAGTGAAAATAGTATGCTTCAATCTGCATTAAAGACTCCATAGTTCAGGGGTGGCTAGGTGGCACACAGTGAATAGAGTACCAGCCGTGGAGTCAGGAGGACCTGAGTTCAAATCCAGCCTCAGACACTTAACATTTACTGGCCATGTGACTTTGGGCAAGTCACTTACCCCCAATTGCCCTCCAAAAAGAAAAAAGAAGACTCCATAGTTCTTTTTCTGAATGTGGTTAGCATTTTCCATCACATGTCTTTTGAAATTGTCTTGGATCATTGTATTTCTGAGAAGTCCTAAGTCTATCATAATTAGTCACTGCATAATGTTGCTGTTACTGTGTACAATGTTCTCCTGGTTCTGCTTACTTCTCCCAGCAACAGTATATTTAATTCCTTCCAGGTTTTTCTGAAATCTGCCTCCTCATCATTTCTTATAGAACAATGTCTTCCATTACATTCACATACCACATATCACATTCACTTGTTTAGCCATTCCCCAATTAATGAACATCCCTTAAATATACAATTCTTTGTCACCAAAAAAAACCTGCTATTAGTATTTTTGTATATGTGGATCCTTTTTCTATGATCTCTTCGGGACCTCATAGTGATCTTTCTGGATAAAAGGGTATGCACAATTTGGTTGCCCTTTGGGCATAGTGAGGGGAAAAAATGTAAATAAAGGTAAAGTTTAAATAAAGGTAAACATTAAGGCTTATTAAGGTAAATTTTCTCTGTAGCCTCAACTGCATGGCCACAAGCCATAGAACAATCTATGAAGAATTTAAAAACGAGTATTGTGCCAAAGACAAAAGAGAGCCGCATGGTGACTGTGAGCAGGCTGCCACAGGTGCAAACATGGAATTAGGAAGGAGAAGTAGAGTAAAAACATCATCAAAATGCATGAGTAAATAGTATGGGGGTGGGATGCACGTCTATAATCTTCAGGGAGGTGGAGCCTGGTGGATCACTGAAGGTCAGGAGTTCTGAGTTGTAGTAGGGCTAAGGCAATGGGGCAGTCACAATAAG
The DNA here is from genome assembly GCA_028646575.1 of Pseudocheirus occidentalis. Classification (NCBI taxonomy): domain Eukaryota; kingdom Metazoa; phylum Chordata; class Mammalia; order Diprotodontia; family Pseudocheiridae; genus Pseudocheirus; species Pseudocheirus occidentalis. The sequence continues at coordinate 3,943 of JAQQSW010022026.1, forward strand.
TCTAGCACAGCTGGTGAGCCCCCAGGATGGGGTGGGGAGCCCCAGATGGCCTAAAGGGGGCGGAGTTGGCTCATGTTGTATAAACAGAACAGGTTAAAGCTCCTGAACTGATCAATAATGGGATCAGATTTATAAGTTACCCCTGCAGTTTAAGGCTGGGTGAGATAAGAAGACTATGTGTATGTGTGTGTGTGTGTGTGTGTGTGTATGTGTGTGTTATAGACAGATATGAGTAGTATATATAGATATATACCATATGTATGTATATGACTATATGAGATATGGTATATATGGTATATCTATACATACATATATAATGCAGAAATGTATATGCATATGCAAAAATGATGACCTAGTCATATGACAAGAGTGAGCCATAGCCAGTCATGTGCTACACTGATATCCTCGCAAAGGCAAGATAAAGTGAAGGAAGGCCTCTCTCTCCATGATTGGTTCCCATGTGTTCAGCTATTGGAGGATATAGACAATAGTCATTCAGACCAGACAGGCATGGATGGGCTGCAATTTGCACCAGAGGAGGGAATAGTCAGGATGCTGAAATCAGAATGGGCAGCGGTGTGTGTGAGAAAGTTAGAGACCAGAAGACTGTCACACAGCAGAATTTGTCATGTACTCAAAAGAGTTTTCACTCCACCAGGGATGACAGTCATACAACTGGATCATGTTCATTGTTATCGTAACTGGATCAGGCTCAGAAATAAAAATGTAACAGCAGAAACAGACTGAATTTTAAATTGCTAAGGATACAGCTATATGGTGTGAGCAATATCATGGGAAGATAACTCTGGAAGGGCTGAATGTCATCAATTGTCTGAACTGCCTTTTCACAGCAAGGCCTTCTTTGGTACGTTATCATCCTGAGATACACATCAGTGTTTGTTTCAGCTGAATGAGAGGGAAGAGACTGACCACAGGAGGGCCTCCCACCAGTCTGACTCATGCCTGGGTACCTTGGACCATTACTATCCATTCTCCCTCCCCAGACTGCTGCTGCCGACTTTCTACATACTGCTGCCATCAGATTGCTGTCATGTTGTGTCTGACTGTTCATGACCCCATTTGGGGTTTTGTTGGTAAAGATACCAGAGGAGTTCGCCATTTCCTCATCCAGATCATTTACAGATGAGGAAACTGAGGCAAACAAGGTTAAGTGACTTGTCTAGGGTCATGCAGTAAGTGTATGTGACCCTGGGCAAGTCACTTAACCCTGTTTGCCTCAGTTCCCTCAACTGTAAAATGAACTGGAGAAGGAAATGTCAAACTCCTCTGGTATCTTTACCAACAAAACCCCAGATGGGGTCATAAACAGGCACAACTGAAAAACAACTAAACAACAACAATAACAAGGAATTGAGTCAGGTCAAGGGAATGCAGGGTGGTTCAGAAAGACTCCATGACAGAGATACTGATTTGTGGGCGGTATTTTAAAAGGCAGAGATCAAGAGAAAGAGCAGTATATTCAAAATATAATGAAGTAATACAAAATATGTCACAAAGACAGATGGACATGATACATTGAGGAAACAATGAGAAGTCCTATTTATCTGGACCATACAGTAGGTGAAGGGGAATGATTTGAGCCAAATTGGAAAGTTAGGTTTGGCTGGACTGGAGAAAGCCTTCTATGACAGGCTAAAGAATTTAGCCTCTGTTGGGTAGATGCCGGGAGCCACTGGAAGCTTTTGAGCTTTCCAGTTCGATCTAAGCAAGCATTTGTTGACTTCTTTCTACTTGAAGAGTACTATACTCCATTCTTGGAACAAGGAAATCTCTCTACCCATGCAGGGCAGCACTTTAGCTGCAATTTATATTCTTTGAAAGTCACCTAAAGTGTTGAGAGGAGTGGAAGTGACATATGCAGGGTAAACCAGTCAGTGTGTGTCTGCAGCAGTACCTGATCTCAGGCCTTCCTGGCTTCAAGGTAGGCACTCTGTCCACTACACTATCCTGCCTTGAGTTGGGGCTGAGGATAGCAAGGCAAAGCAATAAACAATCCCTGCCTTCAAGGACCAACGAAGGGAAATGTTCAGACCTATGCATTAGGAAGGTTACTATAGCAGCAGTATGAAAGATTTATTGGAGAAGGGAAACCGAGGGGCATGGGGAGCCTGGTCAGGAGACTATTGCAAGAGGGCAGACCTTGTTAGAATCTTTTTGTAGATCCATTTGTGCCTCTCTGGGGCCCTTGGAGGCTCAGAGACAAACAAATTGACGTTAAGAATAACATTGGCACATGTTGGCACTCAGCTCTACTGGTGTTCTGAATTTTCTTAATCATTCCAATCAAGTTTTTCACCAGATGCATCAGTATGTAAGAAATGCTTGGGGTTACCCACCCATGTGGAAGGTGTCCTTCACGGTAAAGAATCACCCACTGGTCTATTCTTTGGCAGAAACCCATCTGTGGCTAGCTGCTCAACATTAAGTGTCGTGCCCATAACTGGGCCAAAGTGGTGTGTATTCTTTCAAGAGCTCTCTTTGATGAGGAGAATGTGTCTGAAAGTTTGAGACTGGAGGGATCTTGTGCCCTGAGACTTCTCACTATTGATTCATATCAGGATACAAATGTGATAGGCTGTTGGGTTTTTTTTTTACATTATCCAAATAAAACAACAACTCACATTTGTGTGGAATGAGTGAAAATTTCTCAATCTGGCATTGTTAACCTTTCCTTCTCCCTCCTTTCCTTTTGTCAGTCACTTTTACCTTCCTTTGTCTGTTTTCCCACTTTGGTGGGACTGTCCCCCCCTCTTCTCTTGCTGTCCCAGTTAGGAAGAATTTGGTGAGGTATGCCTCTCCACCAATGAGAGAGGAAACCGTCGGGAAAGGGGGCTTGACTAAGTTAAGTTATAAATTCTGGTTCTACCCTTTGAAACACGCCCTCTCTCCCATGCCCAGGCATGAGAGCAGATTGCCCTCTTCTCCCAGGGAAGAGAATAAACTCCTGTTCTTATCCTAAGACATCTCTGTGTTTACTTTGGTTACTAAATTAAGGATGAAGGGCATTTTTCAACCCAAACACATTTATTTAGCACTTTAAGCTTTTCAAAGTGCTTTCCTCATAACAACCCTGTGACTTAGGTCATTCTTGTTGTTGTCCAGTCATTTTAATTGTGTCAGACTTCTCGTGACCCTATTTGTTTGGTTTTTGTTGATTTTTTTAAAACAAAGATGTTGGAGCGATTTGCCATTTTCTTCTCCAATTTATTTTACAGATGAGGAAACTAAGACAACCAGGGTTAAGTGGATTGCCCAGGGTCACACAGCTAGTGAATTAGGTAATGCAAGTATTATTCCCATTTTACAGATGGCAAAAGTGAGGCTCTGTGTCCAAGGTCACACTGGCATGAGGATCTGAACTTGGGTGTCCTTTCTCCGGTTCTTGTGCTCCTTCTATGCTGCTGCGCCGACTCTCGCTGCCTGGTTCATGCATTAGTCATCTCTCAGCAGGAATGTGCATTCACAGGTCCTCTCAATTTCCTCCATCAGTCTAGAGTTCATTCAGAAAGAGGCTTTGTATTACATCTGTTTCTTCTTGCATTGCTTGGTGTGATTGCCTGACTTGCCATGTAGCATTTCTCTTTTAGGATTTGCCAGAGTTGTCAGGATGGTGAAATTGTAACATAGACAATAGTGCCACTCTATGGTGCATCTCCCTCACATTAGCACAATATCAGAGTAGGCACACCCTTCCTACTGAGCCCTGACTCTGAAGTCAGAGGACCTGGGTTCAAAACCTACCTCTGACACTTACTATCTGTGTTAACCTGGGCAACACTTGGCCTCTCTGGGTCCCAATTTCCTCAGCTGTTAAAAAGAGAATGGGACTAAGTGGCCTCTGAGGGCTCTCTGGCTCTAGAATCATAATCTCATGAATCTAACCCTTAAGAGGAAAGGAAACTTTGCTGCTGACATCTGAGCAATGATTCAGAGGAGATGCCAGCGGGTTCTTCGAGTAATCTGGGACTATCCTAGGCATGTAGGTGACAAATAAGAGTACTAGACTAGTTAGGAAGGCTTGAGTTCAAATCCAGCCTGAAACACTTACTAGCTGTGTGACCCTGGGCAAATCACTTGACTTCTGTCTACCTCTATTCTCATTATTTTGGGTATTTTTTTGAGGGGGATGGCAAGACAGTTGGGGGTAAGTGAATTGCCCAAGGTCACACACTTAGTGTCAAGTGTCTGCAGCCAGATTTGAACTCAGGTCCTCCTGACTTCAGGGTTGGTGCTCTGTCTTATCTGCCACCTAGCTGCCCCTCTGTTCTCATTGAGGGTCTTCCCTTCCAAGTTTGATTTTTTTTTATTAAAGAGGCCATCCCTTGACTCATTTCTTAAGGAGGCCTTTTCACTGAATGAGCATTCTCAAAGTGAGAACCTGAAAAGACCTTTACCTAAAAGGACCACAATCTCCCAATGCATCGTGGGTCATTTCCAATAGTCTTGATGAATAACTAGCCCGTGGACGCAGATGACTCTGGAGAAGAAAGTGAGGATGGTGACCTTGCACAGCCCTCCCTCACTGAAATCAAAGTCAATTGCAAGTCATGTTATCATTTCCCTGATGCCATGGTCCTCTTAAAAAAAAAGGACAAACAGAAATACACTATTGTATGCCTGTCACACTTGGACAGTCTACCAGTGCCATGCCAGGAAACTGAATCACTTCCATTTGAATTGTCTTAGGAAGATTCTTAAGATCATCTGGAAGGATAAAGCACCAGAAATTGAGATCCTCACTCAAACTAACCTGCCAAGCATTCACACTGCTTCAGAGAGCACAACTCCAATGGGCTGGCCATGTTGTTCTAATGCAAATGAGCAATGATTCAGAGGAGATGCCAGTGGGTTCTTCGAGTAATCTGGGACTATCTTAGGCATGTAGGTGTCAGATAAGAGTACTAGACTAGTCAGGAAGGCTTGAGTTCAAATCCAGCCTGAAACACTTACTAGCTGTGTGACCCTGGGTAAATCACTTGACTTCTGTTTACCTCTATTCTCATTGTTTTGGGTATTTTTTTGAGGGGGATGGCAAGACAGTTGGGGGTGACTTGCCCAAGGTCACACACTTAGTTTGTGTGCATTAAAGGATTTGCAAATCCTTTAATGCAAAATGCAAAGCATACACTTGCCAAAAAGACTATTTTATGAAGAACTCACACAGGGGAAGCATTCACATGGTGGTCAGAAAAAGTGATACAAGGACATTCTCAAGGTCTCTCTTAAGACCTTTGGAATTAGAGACTGAGAAGAAGCCCCAGCCAGCCAGCAGACTCACCCAGCCTGGCCGTTTCACCACAGGATAGATGATAATCAAATTTGGTAGGAAAACCTTGGGGCCCACAGCAGAGTGAGCAGCTTCTCCTGGGGCAACCTGGATGTTTAAAATTATACACTCATACTTCCAGAAGCCAAGATGGAGGAATAAAGTTTAGTTGCTCTGATCCCCCCTCAGTGACCCAGAAAAGTCCGTAGTTAAATGCCCCACCCAGAGTAAAATCTTGAATTAGTGGAAACAGCCTCAGGCTTGGGCGTGGCTGAGGAAAGGGAAAAGAAGACAGTACAGAGTCTAAGCCCAGGAGGGTGGAGCCAGCAAGCACTAACAACAAAAGCCCAGGTGTGCTTTAGTACCACCAGGCCAATCAGCAACTGCAGCTGTGCCCTGCCTCTGGCCTTCAGCTATAGCCTGCTCTGAGCCTCCCTGAGCTCAGAGACACAGAAGCGAAAACCTGAAGGAGCCAGACCACCCCACCCCGCTAGGTTACTCTGTAAGCCTCAGGGTCACTCAAGGGAATCGTTGAGAGTCTTGGTCTTGGCCTCAGGCTACACACTTAGAGCCTACAGCTACTAAACCCCTACCACCCAGCCTGAGAAGCTCAATGTTTTGGCACCCCAGAAGCGGATAGCCACTCTAAAAATCCAGGACATAGGCGCTCACAGTGGGGAAGAAGGAAACGGTAAAGGCTAGGACCATCAAATCTTTTTATAGTGAGCAAGAACAAACAAATTCAAAAGGCAACATGGACTCTATACTCACACTGGAGACCACAGAGGGAAATGTGAATTGGTCTCAAGCCCGAAGAGACTTCTGGGAGGATCTCAAAAGAGATTTTAAAAACAAAATTAGAGAGGTAGAAGAAAAATGTAAATCTACAGTGATCAAATTGGGAAAAAAAATCTCACTGAAGAAAACAAATCCTTAAAAAGTAAAATTGGAGAACTAGGACAGGAGGTCCAAAATATAACCAGAGAAAATACCTCCCTAAAAATGAAAAATGAACATATGGAAAAGGAACTCCAAAAACTAATTGAGGAAAATAATTCACTAAAAATTAGAATCAGACAAATTGAACCTAAGGACTCTATGATGCAACAAGAGTCAGTCAAACAAAACATAAAGATTGAAAAATTAGAAGAAAGTACAAAATATCTCACTTGAAAAACAACTGACCTGGAAAACAGATCCAGGAGATATAACCTAAGAATTATAGGCCTACCAGACAGCCATGATGAAAAAACCAGCCTGGACAACATCCTCCAAGAGATTTTCAAAGAAAACTGTCCTGAGGTCCTAGAAT
>JAQQSW010022027.1:0-10540 GCA_028646575.1 Pseudocheirus occidentalis
AGGAGATGTCTACATTCAGAGAAAGATCCAGAAAGATCAGAGTTTAAAAGGATACTGAAGCTATGCATGCTATCATTCTTTTCAATGTTTGGCTTTTGTTTCTCTTTTCTCACTGTTCACTCCATTGGCTATAACACCTATACAACCAGACTATTGTACAATGTGAAAGAGTTTGCAGATCCTATACATGATTGTATGTCACTATGGTGGGGGTGGGGGGTGGGGAGGAAGGGGAGAAAAATCTGAAACTCAAGTGACTCTGGAACTTAATTTTGTAACCTAAAAGTAAACAAAAAGTCAATAATAAATAAATAAATGAAGAAGAATATATTGTGGCCAACCTGACATGGAGTGCTACATCACTTGTAAGCGACAGCTAATTTAATTACTATTCCACACTGGCAGAGAACTAGCTTATGTTAAATCTCAAAAATAACTAATTATGGTATACACGTGATTATAATTTCTACCATATTCCTAATCAATTGGCCTTCACATTGGCCATCTTGCTACCAAGAAACCTGTATCTGACAATTTTTTCTTGTTTATTTTGATCAATATTTTTTTTATACATGTGCTATTGTGACATGTTTACCTCCCTGCTGTCTCTGCTTACCATGTACAGAGGTGCTCAGATTCCTGTTTGTTTGGCTAGCAGCTGCCCATAATTATTAGAATCTCACTTAAAACCATCAGAAGGGATGAGCAATTCAGAGCAGCCATTACTGGGGATATCCCATGTTGTCAAAAATGGAATAACCCATTGTGGTTTGTGTGTGTTTGTGCTTGTGATTGTAAGTGTGTGTGAGTGTGTGTGTGTGTGTGTGTGTGTGTATGTGTGTACGACAGAATATTACTGGGAAGGAGGACAAGTCTTAGCTGTGGGTAAAGAAAGTATAGTCTCAAGACCTAAAAGCAGAACCAAACAAAAAAGAAACTAGTTTTTTTTATCTCATTTACATTGTTAAATACATTGTTCGTGTGGTTCCCTTGGTTCTGCTAAGTGCATTCCAAGTTATTTCAAATAAATATTTATATATATTTTTGAATACCTCATTTCTCATTGCAAAACAATATTCTCTGACATTCATGTGACATTAGTTTTTCAGTCAAATTCTTGTCCTTTTAACTATAATTATATTGCTATCAAGATTTCCCTTAGGGGCGGCTAGGTGGCGCAGTGAATAGAACACCAGCCCTGGAGTCAGGAGTACCTGAGTTCAAATCCGGCCTCAGACACTTAACACAAAAAAACTAGCCGTGTGACCTTGGGCAAGTCACTTAACCCCAACTGCCCTCAAACCACCCCCCAAAAAAAGATTTCCCTTGAAGTGTTTATAAAATAGAAGCAAAAAATCAGTGTGTACATAGGTTTCTATAGCAACATGAAAGGTCCTAAATATCCAACTCTATTTACTTTGACATTAGGCAAATTTATGTCAGTTAGTGAAACAACCAGATTTTTTGAAATGCTTACTATTTACCAGGCATTGTGCCAAGTGCCAGGGACACAAAGGAAAAATCAAAGCAAACCTCTCTTCAAAGTAGTTACCTTCCTTCCAGGAGGCCAACACGTTCATTTATAAATACAAATAGTCAGAACCTATACAAAAATTGATAAATGTGAGGACTACAAAGAACTCTTGAAAATAATGAAATAATGCAAAATCAAAAAGCAGAAGCTAAAGCTAAAAGAAATCCACATTTTCTAAAATCATCTGACAGAATTTTTTTTGAGCATTAGGTTGATCTACCTTGACCTACCCAACCAATATTGAACAAGGCTATAACTAGCCATTTTGCCATCAAGGGCAAGCAGCTAGATATATACACAAAAATAAAAATTTAAGACTAATGAGGGAGGGAAAGAAGAAGGGAGAGAGAGAGAGAGAGAGAGAGAGTTGGGAGAGTTTGTGCTGGTGCTAGATGCTGGGAATATAAAAACCAGTACAAAATTTCAGCCTTTAAAATGCTTGTGTACTACCAGAAAGAAATAATAACTACCAATATAATTGATAGTCTGCTCCTAGCAAAGCCTCCACTGGGTGGAGGCAGGGGAGCCCTATAGTCGAGAGAGAGGGAGGATCTCACTTGAGGAGGGTTGGTAAAGAGGAACAATTTTGTTTTTTGGTGCTTCACAGTTTTAACTCTTGGATAAGTGATCATATGATGTCAATAGTTTAGGGAACTCCTGACAACAAAACTCCCTTTTTAAAAGCAAATCAGCAATAGAAATGCTAATAAGTTGTCAGTTGACCATGGTTACAAAGTCAGGAGTATGTGTCAGTGATAGGACTTAAACTCAGGTTTCCTAATTTCAAGCCTGGCCCTCTATCCATACCACAATTGGTCTTGCTGTCTCCACTTTAACTGATTTTTTTAGCAGGATCTAAGCCTCGGTTTTCATACTAATAAAGGAGTTTTGTCAGCATTCTCCCAATATCCCACTGCAAGCTTCAGTTTTCTTATCCTAGTTACACTTATGGTACTAAATCATAATCTCCCTTCCTCTTTTCTCTGTTCCCCCTCAGGTTCTTTCTCCACTGACGACAAACCTCTTTCACCGAGCCATTTCACAGAGTGGAGTTGCCATTATGGAATACTCATTGATTCCTAACATCAAATCAACAGCTGAGGTTGGTTTTTGACATTATGTGACTCTAAAAAACTTGACTCTATTTACAAACTTTTAGAAGTTAGATCTATAGGGAAAATTAGAATTTATTTAGGGAAGCTCTCTCATTTAATGTAAGTAAAACTCGAATCCACGCAAAAAGAATCAACTTGGTACAGTTGGTGCCCAGGTTGGAGGGTGGCTGTGGAGGCTGGGTGGGTTTCACAGCTCAAACTCTGGGTGCCACCATGGGGGGAGGGCCATCACTCTAGTTTAACCCATCCTGGAGCACGGAGAGAAGAGGGAGAGGACTCCAGGGCCCTACTGGACTACCACAATGTGGAATGAAGTTATTCCTGTTTTTGAGAAGGAATGCCTCTAAAGAAGAAAGTACAAACAACACTTAAAAAAAACTTGGCAACTATTTTACTGCCAGTGAAGCCATAGATTGGCTTTATGAACTATTAAGAAGTAATAGCAATTTTGGGCCTGAAGTTATAAAAGACAATAGACAGTTCAGCTCTTAAGAAAATTCCTCAAGGATCATGCAAAGTGGATCAGAAAATCTTGATGACAACAGTCAGTTCTTCAGTTTTCCTACAGCTTCCCAACTTAAAAGTGTACCATGCCAGCATACAGAATTGAGAAAAAAATAGCTTAAAAATATATCTAAAGAGAAAAAAAGTATCTTTAAATTATGACATTTATATTGAAAAGCTCCTAAAAAGCATATCTATCAGGAAAATACAGAAAATGTTAGAAGAGTAATTGGAAAAGAAAATAAAGAAAACCAAATAGAAGAAAGGAAAATAAGTCAAGAATCAAAGAAATTTGCAGACATATAATTCTGATGCACTTACAAACAAGTATAGGTAGGTTATCTTTAGAAGAAATCTTAGATGGAGCACAAGTAAAACCTCAGTATCTGATATATAACAGGACCAATACAAGTAAACGTGGAGTTTACTGTACTGCAAGACAAAGAAGATGAATTTTCTCACTATTATAGGCTATCAAATGTCTAGAAAAATGGGGAAGAAGTAATGACTTGAGCCAACCAAATTATGTTGGATTTGAATGAGATATGCTCTGAACCATTGTTAACTATTTCCTAGATATCCCAGAGCTGTAGAATATTGAGTTATTTGTTAAATATATTGGTTGTCTGTGGTTACATCACAGTTCCAAAAAGAACCAGTGGAAAGCATAAAATCCAAGATGATCCACAGTCTTCAAAAGCCCTCCATGTAAACACTATGAGTTCTTTCAAATAAGCTGAGTACCTTCTTAGTATACTTCATAAAGAAAAGCATAAGGAAGAATTATAAATCTCTCAGACTCATCATATAAATAAGCAGGAACCTAAAAGCCAAGACACTAAGAAGCTACCACTTTGTGATCCAAGCAACAGAAGATCCAGGGCTAATATCTTAATTGGAGGGAGTTGTCAGAACTTAACAGGTTGGAAAAATGAACCTGTTTTGCCTTTATCTAAGCTTAAGCCAAGGTACCATTCTTTGGAAAGAATTGTAGTTGTTTCAGGGTTGGGTACTACGTAAGACCCAATTTTCAATCGGTCTTAATGAAGTAGGACAAAATAAGGAAAAACAATTCTTGGGTGTCCAATTCAAAGATAATTCCCAACTGGATATTTTTCAGAAAGAATCAAAAGTAGATATGCTGGTTTTAATAGAATATCCACAGTTGCTGTTCACGACCAGGAAGAATCCTGCAATGGGAAAGTCAAATCAAAGCAGCTTTGTAGGTCTCAGAGTTTACTTTTTGGTAATCATAGAAGAAGAAATTGGCTCATCAATATGTCTGTTGCATGAGACCAAATTGCATGGATCACCTTGGACAGAGTACCACAGATGTATCTGTAGCCATTGAAAGTGAGTCTTGGGAGGTGGAGCCAAGAAGGTGGCATAGAAGCAGGAAATTCTGTGAGCTCCCCGAACAACCACCTCAAATACCTATAAAATATGACTCTAAACAAATTTTACAGCTACAGAACCCACAAAATTATAGAGAAACAAATCTCTTGCTGAAGGCAGCCCAGCAGGCCTACAGGAAGGATCCATAGCAGCACACTGGGAGGAGAGTGAAGTCCCTGTCATCTGCCTGATTTGGGCCTCAGTCAGGCCAAAGGCAGCAGATACCAGAGCAGACCTTAGGAGAATGAATCACTATCAGCTATAGTGGCTTCCAGACTCCTCATCACATAAACTAAAAAGAGCAAGTAAAATGTCAGAAGGGAACTCATTTGGAAACAAAGGACATGGCCTGGCCCTTGGCATTGGGGCAAGAGAAGGCAGAGTCTAGCAGCTGCAGCTTCTTCCCACAGGCTCCCTCCAGAGTTCCTGGCCTACAGATTGTAAGAGGATCAAGACACCATTAAGAAGGTAATCACTCTTACTGTAACCTGTCTGGATCTGAATCACAGTCTTTGGTGATGTTCATGAGGTGTGTTCCCAGTGAGCGCGAGCTGTTGGGGGCTGTACAGAGAGAGCTCTCCTACTGTCTCCAGCAGCTACAAAAACCCCAGTGAATTGGGACAAAGTCCTCCTCCCTGAAAGCAGAATTCTACTGTGGTAAGGAGCTCAAAAGTTAAGTAATTGGCAACGTGAGCAAGCATAGGAAGCAAAGCAAGCAGAACAATCAAACCTTATATTCTTTTGGGGGACAAAAAGGATCAAAGTATGGAATGGGAGGAAAACAATGTATTCAGAACTACTGCATCAAAAGCTTCTAAGAAAAGTATGAACTGGTTACAGGCCTTAGAGGGGCTCAAGTAAGATTTTTCAAAATCAAGTAGGAGAAGTAGGGGGAAATTTTAGAATTTCCACATCATCTATTTGATTTAACATACTCAGTTTTCTTTTAAAATGCATTAATAAGGAGTGAAACTATATTTTTAAAAATCAGATATTGGACCAAAGTGCTCCAAGTCACAGAGAGCCAACAACAAAACTGAGCAATGTGGTACTCTTTTTCATGAATCTGTTTACAGAGAAGGAAGAAATAGGTTGCTGATCAAGTTGCTGAAGAAGTAAGAATATCTTTATAAATATTACACGAAAAAATTCAGTAAAACAAAAAAAATTATGAAAGAGAACTGACTTCCAAAGGGAAAGAGTAAAATAATGCTGTGAGTGCAAAAGTTAGACAAAGTAGTCTACTGAGAATCTGTAAGGAGGCTTTCACATAGAATACTTTCCTTAAAATTGCAAAACAATCTGTTCTTAAAATGAATATTTTAATTAAATGCTTCACAAGGAAGACATATTTATTAACTAACATTCATGTTCCTTTATGATATTTATCATCACCCAGTTATTTAAAAGTTATGTACCCATAAACCTTAATCCTTTGATCTCTATTGAGTGATTAATTCATTAATTATATCAATATTTGTGGGCACTTTAGCAATGTCTTTTAAAAATCTAAACATTTGCTGAACTTAATGTTGACTGTATTACATTTCTTGTGTCAGTGTTGGGAGGTCCTTAAAAATGGGCATATTTAATAAAGTAGGAGAAAGATGCCATAGATATACAATATCTCTTAAGGTTATAGCCCTAGTTTAAGAAAACCTCTATATAAATATAAACTAAAAAGCTAAATTAGGAGATAAATATTCATATTGTTTGAGATTGCTTTGAAAACATTTCTCTAGGATGCTTTGAAAAAGTGGGTGTTTTCTTACACATGTAGGTTAACATATGGGTTTGTTTTAAGAAATTCTGAAAAAGAAACAGAAGAATCACAGAAAGGATGTGCTTTAAGTGTTAAAATGTCATTACCTCAAGAAAATTAATCAGGGGATATAAAGCCTCCCTTTAAATAAAAAAAGAAAAGAAAAAAAGTGAGCTTTGGGATTCCAGAACGGCAATCAGGAAAAGATTCTGCTAAAATATCTTAGAGTTTACAGGAAAGTTGTTTTTTTTTAATTTAGTTTCTTCTATACTGACTGGCATGCAGAGTTACCGCAGCCTCACTTAGAGGGAGTTGTCATTGATACCCTACAGATATGCTGCTTGTTGCTTTCTCCATCAAATTAGAGAAAGCTCTAACTTCTAATGAGAATGATTTCTAATATGCCCAAATGTCACGATGCACTGGAGACAATGTCACTCAGGATATAGACATTTTGCCAATGTGTACTGTACTGTGCTGTGCTGAAGAAGTCAATCTTGGCGAGCTGTTTGCTACACAATTAGTTTCCTTTCTAATATCAAGACATTCAATATCAAGAAATTCTTCAAGTGCCATCATACTAACAAGCCACCATGGAGAAATATGTGGATTACTAAGTAAAGGCCATATTGAACATCCTGAGGATAGACAGATTGCTGCTTTGCCACCTTATTCATATTGTAAGCAGATAAGCACTTAAGAATTTGATGAACAGAAAGTTTCTACCTCCTGTTGCAGTTGTAGAACTTTTGGTGAATATTATAAAAGTTTATCTCTAATAGAAAAAAAAGAAAAAAAATTAAAGTAGTTTCAGAAGGAATATCATCCTGCCGCATGAGATTTTCAACTACAGAAAATGAAGCCAACTTGTTTGGTGACAAGCTGACAATCAAGCAAGCAATATAAATTTTAAGAAAGCCAAAAGTCCGTAGCATTAGGTACTAAGTGATTATTAGAGGATATCAAATGAAGGTATATATGGAAGGATACAGCATTAAGGCAGTCTGCTTTTCCTGTCCTTTCTCAAAACCATCATGCTACAGACGTAGAAAATTGCCAAAGTAGGTAGTGATATAATGACTCTATATTTCCTCCGAAAGATTGTATTGAACCCAGGAGGTTTCAATGGAAAACAAAGGAAGAATGTAACTCTGATTGGTAACCCAAAGAACTCTATGCATGTCATGTAAATGAATGGAAAAGCCATGACATGTGTACCAGAAGTTGACGTACTTGACCACTGACCAAAGGATGCCTGAGTAACAAGATAAATTCAGGATTCTCTGAAAAGAGTATACCTGTGTGTAGTGAGTGGATCAGTTGTGACATGACATTGTAGGTGATTAGAGCTGTTAGTTACCCATTTCGTCCAAGGATAGGTTGGTAAGGATTTTTATACACATGTTAATTTATATATTCTGCTACATTTTGCACTTGTGTACTTCTCCATATTTTTTTACATATTTGTTAAAAGATAGAAACACAATATAACATTTCACTAATTTCTGACGCATTTACTGTATTTCAATCTGGTGACTCAATCAGTGGAGATGCACTGAGGTGTTAAGAATACAGAAGAAATTTCAGACTTGGTGTGTGCCTCCTGGTCTAGGACGGCAAGGCCCTGACTTCTTCTAGTCTTCTTTTCTCCAATTGGACCCAGTTTGAGGGCGCACCTTTCATAGGCAGGAAGCTATGGCTGGAGATGGTACCAACAGATGTCTTTGTAAAAGCCCAGTAGTGTTTGCCCTACATCCCTCACAGAACTGTGGTGAAAAATGTTCATTGGAAATGTTACCTGGAGGGGGGTGGAGGATAGAGCCAAGATGGCGGCATAGAAGCAGCAAAGTTTCGCAGCTCTCACACAGCCACCTTAAATACCCATAAAATACAACTCTAAACAAATTCTAGGGCTCCAAAACTCAGAAAAATACAGAAAACATATTTCTTGCTGAAGGCAGCTCTGGAAGTGGGGCTCATCTCAGCACATGGGAGCCGAAACCTTTCCAGCCTGAATCTCACAGCCTGGCCCCAGGGCGGTTGGGAAGAGTAACAGCTGGACTCTCCAGAAGAGTGGATTGTCAGCATCTGGGGCACTTTCCACATTTATGAAGCCAGGAGAAATAAGGTTAAGAGAAAGGTCAGTGAAATTTTGCTCAATCTGGGGGACAAAAGCATCCAGCCAATCTGCCACCAGGGCAAGGAAGCAGTGGGAAGTGGCAGTAGCGACAGGAATGGCATGTCAACTGCTTCCACTGGACTGTTTCAGAACTCATGGCCTGCAGATTGCAGGTGGGGCAAGGCGATTAATCAGAGCCAAGGGCTTTTCTATTGAGCAGCCTGGATCCAGATCATGGTCTTGGGCGGTAGTCCTAGAGTGTGCTTTCAGCAAGTCAGAGCTGGAGGGAGCTGCAGCACCCCCAATAGATCCAGGAGCTGTGAAAAACCCAGCAATTTGGAACAGAGCTTTCTCCCCTGAAAGCAGAATTCCACAGAGCTAAAAAACGAAGCAATTAATTGACTGGTTAATAAAAGGAAAAGGAAGCAAAGTAAGAATAGCAATAAAACTCTAGAATCCTGTTTTGTGGACAAAAAGTATCAAAGCATGGAACTGGAGGAAGGCGACACAGTCAGAATTCCAATACCAAATGCTTCAAAGAAACATGAAGAATGCCTACAAGCCACAGATCAACTTAAAAAGGACTTTCAAAACCAAATTAGAGAAGTTGAGGAAAAATTGGGAAGAGAAGTGAGAATGATGTGAGAAAATCATGAAAAGAGAGTCAAGAACCTGACTGAAGAAAACAACACTTCAAAGAACAAACTAACTGAAATGGCAAAAGAGACTCAAAAAGCCAATGAGGAGAAGAATATCTTAAAAAACCGAATTTGCTAGATGGAAAAAGAATCTCAAAAGCTCTCTGAAGAGAATAATTCCCTCAGAAATAGAATGGATAAAATGGAAGCAAATGATTTTATGAGAAATCAAGGTACTATTAAACAGATCCAAATAAATGAAAAAGTAGAAGGCAATGTGAAATATCTCATTGGAAAAACCACTGACCTGGAAAATGCATCCAGGAGAGACAATTTAAAAATTATATGGACTACCTGAAAGCCATGATCAAAAAAAGAACTTAGAAAGCCTCCTTCAAGTAATTCTCAAGGAAAATTGTCCTGATATTTTAGAATCAGAGGGCAAAATAGAACTTGAAAGAATTCACCAATCACCTCATGAAAAAGATCCCAAGAAGAAAACTCCTAGAAATGTTATAGCCAAGTTTTGGAGTTCCCAGATCAAGGAGCAAATATTACAATCTGTCAAGAAGAAACAATTTGAATACAGTGCAAACTCAATTAGGATAACCCAGGATCTAGCAACTTCTAGATTAAAGGATCAAAGGGCCTGGAATATGATATTCCAGAGATCAAGGAAGCTAGGATTAAAACCAAGAATCACTGACCCAGCAAAATGGAGTATAAAGTTTCAGGGGAAAATACGGTCATTCAATGAAGTGGAGGACATTCAATCATTCCTGCTGAGAACAGCAGAACTGAATAGAAAATTTGACATTCAAATACAAGAAGCATGAGAAGGTAAACATGGAAAAGGATTCATAAGGAACTTATCAAAGCCGAACAATTTACATGCCAACATGGAAAAATGGTCATTGTAACTTATGAAACTTTTCTCAGTATGAAGATAGGTGAAGGGAATATAAATGTGTGAATATATATATATATACACACACACACACACACACATATGTGTGTATGTATGTATGTATAAATATATGTGTGTGTTGGTGTGTGTATATGCCCACACATATATATGTATGAATGTATATGTGTATGTATGCATGCATATATGTATACATACACATATGTCTATATAGGAGGATATATACGTGTATGCTATTTTAAAAGGTAAAATTGAGAGGTAGGAGAAGAATAGACTGAGAGGAGACAGGGAGAAACAGAATAGGGATAATCATGTCATACAGAAAACACAAGGGATAAATGTTACAGTGGAAGGGAAGTATAGGGAGGCAAAAGGGAGTAAGCTAACTTTACTCTTATTGAATTTGGCTTAGGGAAGGAATGATATACACTCTAAATTATGTATCTTGCCCTACAGGAGAGTAGGGGGGAAGGGATTGAGAGGGGGTATGATGGGGGAAGGGAAGGTCGGAGGAGAAGGCAGTTAGAAGTACACACTTCTGTAAAGGG